>CM054117.1:114369280-114565603 GCA_028673005.1 Tanypteryx hageni | reverse complement strand
CCCATCATATCTGACGAGCAATTACACTACTTCTCTTATAATTTTCAACATCATTATATAATCTATATATTACACATTGTAATCCTCGTTGAAATTATCGGCATTCCGAGGCAATGATTTCTCTCCCTAATGCTTCGTGATTTTTTAATTTAAAGGCGTATTTTAATTTGTTTTTTAAATAAATATTACTCTTAATTTTTTATTTACGTAATTAATAAATGCTTATATTTCATTTTTTACATAATTTTAGTTTGATCGATTGTTAGTCATCAAAACAAAATATTTTTTTATAAATTTTGAATTTTATGATACGATAGGGAAGGTAATCGTCCACCTTTTGGATGGACGGAATTTTTTCATCTTTACGTAAAGTTTACTATTTGCAAATAATTTTTTTCTGTATATATAATAATATAAGTAATAATGATTATATTTTGATAACAATGAAGATGAACAAAACTTATTTGGCAGGCAAATAGCTTATGATCGTGAGTCCATTTGCCAGTCCATGCATTGACTTGAAAAACTTATTCTTCGCACGATTTCAGTACAGCTGACTCGTCTGTATGATTAAAAAGGATTTTTAATTAAGAAATCATTCTTTTTGATTAATAAAATAAAATAAATATTGAGAAAGTGGTTACCTATTGGCTGAATAATTAATACTTTTACATAAATAATGATAATTACACAATTTAAATTTGTAAAAGTGTCACTTCAAAATACTGAAGTAAATTTTTAAACTGATTCTGGATTTGTAACAGCTTCAAGCCGTCAAGTTATCAACCCATAATGATGTAGTCCAGAGTCACCTAATAAATAAAGGGCGCAACATACAATGCACTAACTTTCTCATATACGTTTGGTCGACTGTGTACGTTTATAAAAGAAAAATGCTTATAAATCAAAGTTAACCGTTGTTTAGTGTATATTTTAATGTCACTGGTCAATATTTAGTAATCTTTTGGGACATATGGCTTAGTAAGTATTATTTGTGACATTAGGCTGTACGATTGGATGGATTTTAATCAAAATCCTTATCGCCATTTTTGAGTAAATCGAATTTTGTTTCAAAATAGTCAAGAATTAAGTACCCTTAATTGTTGCGCAATATCGTTCATCTCTTCAGAGTACCTATTATGAATGATATTATCCTTAAATATGATATATCATTCGATTCAGTTTAACCGTTTAGGCTGTAATAAGATTTTTCGTTGATCGCTGCGAAGGCGTGACGTCATAGGGCTTGGGTAATGTAGCTTAGCGTACATTGTAATGCCACTGGACGCCATATAGCGATTTCAAGAGATATATATGGCTTAGGTAGTATTATTTGTGACATCAGGCTCTACAATTGGATTGATTCAAATTCTCTGGAGTCGCTTTTGAGTAAATAAAAGTTTTCTAAAAATCCCCACGAATAAACTACCCTTAATTTTTGCGCAATATCATTTTCATGCAAAAAGTGTCTCCAAAAGATGATATATTGCACAAAAGCGAAATTTCATTCGATTTAATGTACGCGTTTGGCACTAGAACAGCGAAGAGACGACAGAGGGGCAGACAGACAGTATGGCGATAACCACTTTTATGGACTCCGGGACACTTAACGCGTGTATTTCCATCAAAATCTCGAGGTCGAATGTTTTCACGAGAACAATAAGTAAAAAGACGATTATGCTCATACAGTTAAGGGCTGGGAATAACAGTATACATGGATGAAATCTTCTACCAGCAATCCAACCGATGCAAATTGTACAATATGTAATTTTTCTTTTACTCTGGCGTATTTGGGATTGGGAGCTATCAATAAAAATAAGGAAACCAAATCACACTCTGCAAGTTCATTTATGACAATGGATAAATTTATAGAAAAACCAAATTCTTATGAGGAAAACCGTGTCATAGCTGCAGAAGTATCCCAAATATACCATATAATGAAACATCATCAACCATATAATTCTCTTGACTGCAGCATCAACCTAAATTAAAAAATATACCTTTTAAAAATTAGTTAAGAAAATATGTTGTGGCAGAACCAAATCTGAAGCCATAGTATTGGTACTTGCAGTACTCAAATATTCTAAATATGATTAAAAAAACCATAAGCCTCAACTGTTTTTTATTAATTTAAATGGATGCCTCAAATCGGAAAAATAGAAAACGTTTTCCAATTTGCATGCAATTTTTCAACAAAAATGAATGTACCGTGAACTCTGTCATTGATTTCTTTGAAAATACAGAATAAAGTGCTGATGGTATGTTTGAATCATTAAAAAAAAATTTAGAACTGAATTTTAAACATAATTCATCTCATAGTGCTCACAACACTAATTCCAATTTCAGGGGAAATCATTTCTTGTTTATAATCATGAAAAAGAGAAACATCCAGATATTTAAAGCTAATTGAAAGGCTCATGTTATGCATAACTGCCTTAAATTTGCATTAAATAACTTAAATGTTGATATTGAGAATCAAGTATTGAAAATTTATGGACATTTTTGTTTCGGCGAAAAGAAGAGAAAACTTGAAAGTTTTAACATGTATCTACAAGATGCATACACCGTGTAAGATATAATCTAAAAATATCTGATAAAAGTCCATATCATACAGTAATCCTAATATATAATAAATTACCAACCTACATAAAATCCATAAATACTATATAAATCAGTTTAAAACCAAAGTTAAAAAGTATTTATTGAATAATTTATATTACTCAGTGGCTGAATACCTTAATGGAAATTAATTGCACTGTAACTTGTTTCTTAATTTATTGTGTGTATCTGTGATTTTATGTATGTATTCTCTCTGACATGTCATATGCCTTTACTAAACCTCCTGGACCAATAAATAATAATAATAATGCCTTTTATTACAGCCATGAATAGAAAGATTGTTGATGTCAAGGAGCAGTATTAGTGCATATTTTTAAGCAATGTAAAAGATTTCCCAAAAACATTGGTAACATTATTACAAATTGAAGATGGAGCATCAGAAATGTCTCCAGCAGTGGAAATTTATTTATTATTTGTAAACCATGTTTCAGGATTTTTCAAAACAGCTATTCTAAAATTATAAAGTAATTAATAAAACTACCAATTATGATGTTTTCCCGATTATGTTGGAGTTAAAAAAAATACAAAATCGTTTGGATGGGAGGTTCTTTGGATTTCATAAAGAAGGTCTATAGAACTTTTTTTAATCGCGGGCCACACAGACACGGATAAATTTGCGAAGTGCCATGCAATTTAGTAAAAAAAATACTATCAACATACAGACAATTAAAGTACTTATGATAAGTTGAATTTCCATTCTAAAGCCACCTTTTTCACCATTCGTTAATTAACTTTCTCCCTAATGATTCGACGGTATGATAAACCGATAGGTTAATAAAATTCAAAAGTGAAAATTGTTTGGAAGCTCCGCGGGCCACCCGAAATCGAGTCGCGGGCCACAGGTTGCGCGCCGCTGCTCTAGAGCAGCAGGGAAAAAATAAAATCAAAGGAGATTTTACTTATCTTTATATCTGCGTTTCATTACTTAAATAAATGGTTCGAACGAAAACGAAATTATGGAAAAGCTTTCGAAGTTCTCGTTTAAACATATACATATTCTCATTTATCTGTGGAAATAAGACCAAGATTTCTAATAAAAAATACTATCTAGTATTGTTTATTTATCCAATTAAAATATATATAAATATGAATGAACTGTTTGCAGAAATCACAACAATAAAAACAAGTTTTGATGAAATTTCAAAAACTAAAGATTTTATTGTAGCAATGTATTGGAGTAATAATGACACTATCCTGAAATCGACAAATTTTGAATATGAAAATATTTTCAAAGTCATTTCCTACATAATGAGCATACGTAATTCATCGCCTTGTTGCAAAAGAATTTTCAGCATCATGGGTACATACAAAGTGGCGGAATGAACGGAACCGATGCTCAATAAAATTAATCGAAAACGAGTTGCGTCTTTCTTATTTTTTCAGAAAATTGTACTGATATTATAAAATTATAAATATAACGAAAAAATCTAAAAATTTGCTTTTAAATTACAGAAAAAATAAATAAACCGTATTTGTTTAATGAAATTTTCAGTATGGTATATGTTATTCACCAGCTTTTTGTTTATATATTTTTATAAATTTTATTTTACTTGAATTACCTGATTTTTCTTTACCTATTATTTTTTGTGATTTATTTAATTGAAATGTGATACAAATATTGAATAATATTTGTTTTCGTTTTTTAAAAGAATCTGTATGATATTTTTATTTTTAATTCTCTATTTACTTATGTTATGAACCAAAAGATATTTTTTTTAATTACTACAATACATAACGAATACACTCTCTTAGATTGATAAAAAATTGGTTTTTAAAATGACGTTGAAAAAATCTCTAAACTTAAATCGATAAAATTAATTTTCTCCTCTCTCTTCTCTACCTCTCCTCTTACTAAATCGCTATTTATTTTCTATCCTCAAAACTTGAAGCAATTCAGAATCGTAATAAATTACCATGTACCTTAAACGATGAACGTAAATAAACAGCATCATCTGAATGATATCACATCTCTAACTCATGGAACTGCAATGGTGCACGCCAAGAATAAACATCACACTGCCACTCTCTGGAATCACGATGATGCGAAAATAATTGGAAACGGAAATAGCAGTAGAACGAAATGTCTAGCTCATCTTACGGTTGTAATCAAACTGAAAGACTTATGCTCTTCAACAGGTTTACGAAGGTTTGAAAAACCACATGCGAATTTCGGCAATAAGTAGTGATTCACATATAGATTTTCAGAATCCACTATAAATCACCACTGACGACGGCGGATTTGTAGCCGAAAGCGTAACTGTTTCGCCAACCTTTTTGTGGCTGTTGAAATACAGTTTTTAAGCAGAAAAATTTGCAGAGAATTGGCAACCAAGCGAAGGATCGCAATGGCAGCGCGGCAATTCCACCACAATGAGAACTGACCTAAGACATCGACGGCTGACCAAGTATAACATTTATCTGTGCTTCTTGTTACGATTTTCGCTGCAGTCCAGAAAAATACACTTGTTGAGCACGAATACGTGCGTGACATTTATAACGCGGCTTACGGGGAACAAGAAGCTACACTAACAGCAGAAACTTTACAATGAAATGCGTACATATCAGAATTTTACGCCATTATACATCTCTGAAAACCATTTCCTGATGAAGCATTTACTGCAAGGACGGATATCCGTTTATACCGAAACTATTGTTAATAGTTGCTGGAAACGAAAATGCTACCATTAAGTTGGGGCACTTCAATAATCGCACCGACTACCCAAACAGCGGCGGATAAGCCATTTTGGGAGAGAAGCGAAATGTAGAATCCTAAGAGAGATTTTGACGCGGGATGAAGACGCTTTGTGAGAGACGCGAATAGCTGCGCGAAGTGCGAAGGGGCATGAAGCGGAAATACAAAATCACATTAGTAACAGGCGAAAATATACACACAATTTTGAAATCCGGATGACGACGTTCACCTGATGAATTAAATTTCTATTCGCCACCCCTCCTGTACTCAACATAAATACCCGATACATCTCTTTTCCATCGGTTGGTGTAACAAAGGCGATGGCGAATGACATCCCAACTAACCGCACCAAAGAACCGAATGCATGACTAACAGAACAAATATTTGATCGGTTATCACAAGCGCCACACCTTAACCGAAGTAGTCGCAACCTTCATCACAGGAAATGCTTACCGACTGACGTGGCGGACTCTTGCTCGGCGACGGCCGCAGCTACATTGGCCAGGAAAACGCTGCAAACCAAAAGCCGGACAACGCCGGAGAGTAAAATGGTCAACATGGCCGATGACGATCTATTCCTCGGAGGATCCCACGTTTGGTCAAACATGCGAGACGAAAATACTCCTCTTCGGTACAGACGCTTATCAACCACCAGTGTGTTTCCTTATTTTTAGTGAAACCGATCGAGTGGATTCGTGAATCACAGGACGCGCCTCTCAAACCTCAGGCGACATTTTTTCTCGGAGCACAGATCGCACACGCACCGAAAGATAAATGAACATTTCCTCCGAGTTCAGCAAAGCTCTAGAAGTTAGACCGCGATAAAAGGGAACAAGGATTTATGAAAAACGGCCGAAGATAACTAGATAACACGAGAACCAACTACACATTTCACCACACCGGTATATCATAAAAAAATACAATCACTACCGTAGTAAACGAAACACCTCGTACCACAACCTAACCGATTCAGAAAAGACGACTAACGCTGCCACCTGCGATGTCACACACCTCTACCGGAGAGACGACGAACTAGACTTATCGCGCCCACTCTCGATCCTTCGTCACCCGGGAAACCTCGCCTCCTCCACCCTCACCACATAACGAGCCAAGCGACGCTCCTCGCAGCTCGCGCTGCGGAGTCAGAAGAGAAATCACCGCCCCGCTACCAGACAGTCACCCCACCTGACGAACGGAAGACGGTCATGATGAAGGAAGGTTTCGAAACTCGCGATGAATCAGAGACGAAGCATACTGACGTCATCTTCTCATCGACGCACTCGTGTCTTTCGCAGACAACGGCCGAAGGTCTCCGAACGAGTGAAAATGGCAGCCTCGCGTTAGGGTGCAGTTATTGGGCCACGATCGAGATATATCACGCGGCGTCATGCGTTCGGGGGACGCCCGCACCTTCCTTCGTTTCAGTTGCCTGAGAAACGACTCCTCCCGTGCCTCTTCGAGACCTGCACGCACCGGAAAGAAAGTGATCGAATGAATAAGCCAGACCCTCTCGCACAGAGGGAGGGAGGGAGTGAGTGAGGAATAAGCCGAACTCTGGAGCGAGTCTCAACCACCTCTCGAGTCCTTCCTGTGGGGTTACGGGACACTCACGACTCGGACGACCACTTGTTGCCAACTGCCTCCCCCTTCTCCCTTCGGTCGACCACCTTTCTAAGCCCGCTTCCCCCTCTCTTTCCATCCCTTCCCCCTCTCTTTCCATCCCTTCCCCCCCCCCCCTAACCTTTCGACCGCTTCCTCCCAATCGCTTCTCGTGCGGTAAGTAACCAATTGTTTGCTCCAAGAAAGAGAGAATGAGCCGAGTATTCCTCTTTGTTGACATTAATATATATATAAAACTAGGTGCTGAAAGAAGGAATCCCAGTGCCCTCCTTTTCCATTATATTTTATTTTTTGCTACAACCCAGGATGACTGATTTTTTGAAAATCTTCCTCACGCCGAAGCATCCATACCGATGCAAGCCAGATCGCTGCTCCGAAGCCCTCTTGCGGAACATTCCGAACTTAAGGATTGGAAATCGTTCGGTTGAGTTCGGGCCATTTCGTTGTAAGTATAAATATCGTTCTCGGGCCTGGAGGTGGGGCCGAGATGGGATCAGCCGTAGCCGCCCTTAGCTGACAATGAGTGGCGTGAGGTCGTTGACGAGATGAGTTCGTCTGACACCTCTATATCATGAATGAAATTAATACAATAAAAATGTTTCAACTGGGAGAAAAACCAAAATAAGACTTTTATGGTGGACAAATAACACTTTTGTAGTAAACCATCTCACGCAAAACATAAAATGAATACATATTATAATTAGAATATTACAATAGATTCCTAAACATGAGCATGGGAGAGAAAAATTGGATTTTTAATTGTTGTTTGCCGATAGAACCGTCTTAGCGATAGATGTAAACAAAATATGTGATGTTATGCTTGGGACGGACGGACGAGACATGTTCATCAGGCGTTCCGCTACTACCGCTTAAGAACGGTTAATAATACAACACTTGTAACAATAAACGACCGAAATTAATCACTTGGAATTACATTTCACCATTTGCATTAATCGTGTAAGCAGATTTTTAATGAAAGACCGAGAAATTAATTTCAGAAGACAAATAAGCGTGAAAACGTTTTCGGGACACTGACGAGCGGGACGTGTAAACAGGTACGCCCTATAAGTAGGAGAGCCGTAATAAGCGCAAAAAGGATTTTTTCATTAATATTTGAAAAGGGCAGCTAAATTTTGATCGAATCCAGGATTCGTTAGCGTAATAATTAACTGCGCAATATTAAATAAGAAATTTAAAAAATATTCCGATACGCGTTTTTCTAATGCATAATATCAGATATGAAAAATCAATTGCACTTGAAAGTGCGGTAAAAAAAATACTCAAATTTTCTTACTTTTTTGCAGTAATAATTGTTACAGTACCGTAGTCTCGTATTTGGGCGTATTATTCAGAGTGCGACAAAATAACGGTGAAATTTATGAGGACTAGAAGAACGCAATCGTGAATGCGTAAAGGGTGTGCGATCTAATTTGGATATTGGGAGACTGTCAAATATCGGGAATTACCGAAAATTTTATGAAGTTGTATTGTATGGCTATTGTTATATGCAAATATAAAGTTTTTTCGTTAAATTTTTAACAGATATTTATAAAAAAGCAATTTAAAACGGACGAGTTAATGCCGAACCCGATCACATCCGCATGGTAGCCGAAATATGCCGAATGTTTAGTGACGTCAGTGCATGCCACAAGCATGTTAGCCGATGCTAGGCGTGCTAGAAGCCATTGTACCGATATAGAAGTAGAAGCTTGAAAGACATAATTCTGTTGTTTTACTCTATACGTCGTCTTAGAAGAAATATTGGTAGAAGTACTGCACCTTCCCGCATTTATTTCGCTTTATGTTTTGTAAAATGGCATATGAAGGGTTTTGTGTAGCTAGATCTGATAATTTGCCCAACGTTGATTCGTACATGCTTTTGCGGTACATTGGAAGTCGTAGGGAGCAATATTCAGATGTTGAATTGCGTGGAGTGAAAGCGGATAGGTTTGTATTACATTTAATTGATAAAACAAGTTCGATGTAGCGCTTTTACTTTCAGTTATTGTAATAGTACTATTATTTCGACCGAAACGCAGAAGACATGTAAAAGATAGATTGACGTCTTAAAACAGCTTTCCCATATTAAATTAATAAAACACCTCTAGTTTTAACTAATATTATAGAATATTTATTTATGTATTGTTTCCCATGCTGTCCTAGTATCTAGTAAGTAAAATATAGTTAGATAAGTATACAAAAGGTAATGGACGAGGCCTAGACTTCGTGGAATTCCACAATAAAATAACATGAACAATGCTAGATGGTATTTTTTATTTATATTAAACATTTGCTAATTTCCAGAAAATATATTATGTAAAACACGACCGATTTCGGTGAATAATCACCATAATCTGCCTTTACAGAATCATCAGGTCAAATATTGACAAATATTATACAAAATTAATGTGAATCAACTTAGTTTCCGTGTCTTGTCTATAGGAAATGTGGTGAAGTTTGTTGTCTTAAGTGTCTATATGCCTTAGTAATTATCTATACTTGTGAAAAGAAAAACTGTAGAAGTGTTTGTCCTAACTGCATGTCTCTTTTGTATATGTCGCGAATTTCATCGTTGCTTTTATGGCTTTTTTCTCCCTTTGAGGTCAATGAGGAAAGATTATGTAAGTAATGCTGTTGGATTTGCTAAACTGAAGCGAGAAGGAAAATTTTGTATTGTTAAATGCAAGATTTGCCCTGAACACAGAATAAGATAAAGAGGTTATGAAGTGAGTGTAGTTGTAGATAAAGAAGAAGACTTAGTCACGTCTGTGGAGTGTTATTTAGCAAAATATGGTCCTTCAAAATACCATGCTGTCGTCGATATTGTGGGAACAAATTTATTAAAAATTTAAATTACAGAACTAATTTAATATGTAACATTTGTAAAAGTATTTGCTTAAAAATTTCGTACTTAAATATATGCACTGCAACAATAATTATTTGCTTAAAAAACCCATAGCCCAACGATTTCCGTAAGTTTGATCTTACGTATTTAGAATAGGTATACATATTACGTTATGGAGGTTTTGCTAAAATATTATTTACTCTTTCAACGTTCTCCAGAAATATATGCATCATGTTAATGTAATGCCGACATAAGTCATAAACTAAAATACGAAGCAATAAAATTACGTACATACATATAACTAGTACTTAGATTAAAATGATCTTCGCAGACAAATGCAGTTGTACGTTCCGATATATCAGATGTGTATCTCCTCATGGCTTTCAACCACAATGTTCTCCGCTTCTTATTTCTTCCCAAGGAGTTCGGTAGCGTGAACAACAATTTTCTCGGGGTTTTAATCGTTGTATTTAAGCACTGAGATACCAGACAATACTTATAACCCTTCTTAAGTTCCATATTCTCCATTTTAGCTACGATATCAGGAAAAGCAACAGGACGAAGTGTAAAAACCGCGTGCTTTCAGTACGGTCGTACGTTTAAAAGAGTGGCATGCGATGACGTCACGTATCCCTACTACTCTCTCTCCAAACAGGAGGCCGTTTTCGCGGGATATTTAAAAGTTATTTTAAATATTTTTTTGCATAATGAAGGCGATTTAACAAAAAAATGTTCACAGGGAGTAACTAAGTCAATTACAAAAAGTTAAAAAAAAAACAATTAAATATTTTGACAGTCCCCCATTATCGACAAATTAGCCTAAAAAGTGGCGTTTGCAAACAGATGGAACGTATAATAAACAGTTACATAAAGAAACGAATTATCGCAAACACTTTTTAAAAATCACTATACACAATATCTAAACCACATAATTAAAAGCAGTGCTAATGTCTCTTTATCCTCCTTTCCAGAACGGAAATAGGCTTATAGTTCAGTGATTCCTAACCGGGGGCCAACGTCACTTATTAGGGTGACCAGAAAATATGGTGTGACCAAAAAGGGTCACCAAAAATTGTGATGTGACCGATATAAATTGTGTATCCATATATACATATAGATAGACGCGCTTCGGCTGAGAACGTGATCAAAATCTGCAATCGTGTTTGAACATCTTTCCACTCTGTTTAAACTTTAAAGCATACGCGTCTCCATCATAGTTGAAGCTGTGTCATGTAGTGGATCGACCAAGCATTAAAATATTCCACTGTCGAACAACACAATTGATAGAAGAATGCAATTAATAACTGATGACTTACTCGATCAGAGGGGTGATTAGCGTGTCTGGCTACCAATGCTAAGGTCGTGGATTCGAATCCTGCCCAGGGCATGGTCGTATGTACTTGTCATAAATCTATTATAACAGGTGAAATTGTGGAAACTTGTTCGTGTTAACTAAATTATTATTATTATTAACTAATGGAAAGCCCTTGTTATTGATTACAATTCGATGAATCAACTAGCCCAGCTCATGGGATTTGTTTGATTTGTCGATGTGGAAAAGGGAAGTACTTTCCAAGGAAATTGGCGCCACTCGCGACTTTTTTTGTGAACCATAATGATTAGGACCATTGAAAGGAGAAAAGTACTCAATTTATATAATGGGCGCCCGCATCAATGTTAACCTAATTATATATTTATGATGTACACATATAGAAAACCAAAATATAATATTTGTACCGGATCAACCAAACGGGTGCCACAATTACAAATTAAACTCATTCAGTAATTATGGATTTGGAAGGAACTGGCGGAACATATTTCAGCTAAATTTTTATATAAGACTAGCAGAAGTACCCGGACTTTGCTAGGGTTTAAGGTTAAGAACAAATAATCAATGCAGAGTGTACAGAAACACTTTAATTACGAAAAAGTTGCAAGTTATTTGACTTAATTCAACGTTGTTCGGGTTTTTGATTCAATATTGATATGAAAGTTATATTTGAGTGTTAATCATTCAACCTTCTATTAAATAACAGTCCTGTATTAATACAGGACAATATATGAAATTTAGCAAAGATTCTTTTAACAGAAAACTTCAAATTATGACAGTGAAGAGCTATGAAAAACAGGAATTTCTCCGTGAAGGTCCGGGTGGGCTTTATTTGGATCATACATCGCATTCTCTTGCAAATTTAAGTAAAGTTGTCTTCACTGGCACAATGCGATTAAATAATTAAGTGTATACGTTTGGAATTTCCCGTTGAAGAATTTCAGCTCGCGATTTCAACACCAGCGAAGACCCATCGCAGACATAAGACTTTGCATTATTATTATTATTCAGTAAACTGCGTGTGGGGTGTGGGCATTTTTAACGATGATGATTTTAAACATGCAGATTTCTGACTGACTTCACAAACGTTTTTGCGGGTATCACTAATATAAATAAATACCCAAAATAGCATATTTAAACCGGGTCAATTAAAATGGGCTACCACAATAACAAGGTTAGAATTTTTCTGTAAGTGTGAATTTGGAAGGTATACTATTATACTACGGCGAATTAGACGAAAAGCACTTCTGTACCACGGAAACCCGAGTAAATCCCTGCTTTTTTTTAAATATACATAGTAGGTTGTTCACATTGGTTAGTACCTATATTGTTATTTTAATTTATTAAAAATATTTTTAAATCTAGGCATCGTGATAAACAACTTTTTTGGTTAATTTTATTGGATAATTAGGTAAAGCAAACTTGATATTTGCAGAGTTATGGCCTCTAGTTGCCCATTTGAAAATACAGGTTCCTTCAGGTAGGTATGCCTAGGGAATATCCCCACTTAATACAAAGGTCTGTTTTTCCATATAATCCAGTTTAATATACGTAATGTTGCTAATTCTGCAGTAATGTGGTAGTCGTTTAGAATAAATAACTTTCACATCTAAAAACGTAATATTTTCGAACAAAAACACATTTTTAAACCGATTCGATCTCTACGGGGAAATCGACGATAAAAATAAGAAGCTTTATTAATTTTCCTTTAAAACAGTCCGGGTCCGAAGATCGAAAGAGAATGTTTTATAATTGGAATTTGCAGAAGAAAAGAAGCCTGCACGTCGACAAGTGGATGTAATCTAATGGAAAATAGAAATGATCTCCCGGAGTCGAACCCTCATCTTTTCTAAGGACTTTTTTGGCATTGCCTTGTGATGCATGATTTAAGCATTCCTACCAAATCTCAATCTTCTACCTGGTTGGGAAATTTGTTGAAACACGCTATTACGTTACGTATATCGTCTCTTGACACACGTGGCCAAACACACACAAACCCCACTTAGTATAATATAGGACTACCATTAATTCAAATTCACATTGAAAGCATTGTACTCGTTACCATGGCAGTTGAACATTTTCAATTTTGAAAATCTTCATTTTCCGATTTAAAAAAATTCCTACGCCAGTTCGGCACAGATTTGAATTCAGTCTTCAAAAATAATAAACTTTATTCTTTCGTTATAGAAGTTTTCCTGCCGAGTTTCAGTCTTAAGTTTAACTAATATAAAATTGCAATATTATGAGTCCCTGCATAGATTTCCATGCTTTTGAAATGGGAAAGTTTTTTCGAATTTTCCGAGAAATTCATAAATTTCCTGAGATTTTAGATTTTTCTGTTAGTCAGGGTGAGGTGTGGAAGCAACCTATGAAAACGGCATGTATCTATTATTCGTGGTTTGGTTTGGAAGTTTCATGTCAGTCAGTCGGTCAAAGTGAGGCCCAAACAGCTTTATATAATAGACTATGGTAAGAACGCAATTGGTTATGGGAGAAGCAGCGCGGTTTTAGGAGCGTATATCCATGCGAAAGCCAAATGGCTGCGTTCTTTCAGGATATGTCCGAGACTTTAGACGAGAGCAGACAGATAGATCCGGCAGCTATCGATTTCTCTAAGGCAGCGTTTCCCAAACTTAAAACTTTCGCGCACCCCTTTCGGGACCGTACTCCATCTCCCAATTGTTTCAGAAGCAGTTAACTCGTAAGCGGTCAAGCCACATTTTGATTAGGCTTTAGGCACGAACTAAAAAAAGCTAGGAGGTCAGCTAAAAATGTACAGAAACTAGTGAGCGTTTTCTGTATTGATAGTTAAATTTAAAGTAATAATCATTAAATTCAAATTCACATACGTAACTGGAAATAATCGAGTTGATAAATGCGAGGAATGGAACTCCTTGTGACCATATACGGCTCGATATTGATGAGCTTAAGTTGGAGATGCGGCTCCACATCGATAAGACTTTCTCCATATACGAAGTATAGAGAAAGTATTTTTTTCATGGAAAAAATCGAATTCGAGATTTCAACGGTAATACATGTTTTAAGGTCCCCTGAACACGTTTGGACTATTTTCTCGATGATGTCTGTGTGCCTGTCTGTCTGTATGTGATAGATTTTTGTGGGCGCTCTAACTCATAAACTATTAATCAGATCAACAAAAAATTTTATATTTAACATTTTCATAAAAGTTAGAAGATCTGATAAGTTTTTGGTAAAAATCGGTTTACCGGAAGTGGGCGTTTACTCCTGTCACTTATCCGTTATTTTGAAATATTTGCTTAAATATTTGATAAATGTAAAAATGTATTGGAATAAAAGTTGTAGAAACATTTATTTTCTACAACCTTTGTCTGATACATTTTTCCATATAATGCATTGTTTAAGGGATATCTTATATTTTTAGCTGCCACCACCACGACACCTACCGTAGACTATCGTTAACAATTGACGCTTACTTACGTCTTACGATTAGTAACGCTCCTTTTTATTTTCTTAATTTTCAACCGGAAGTAAATATTGACAACGATCCCAGAGCTAACAACATGTAATTTGCCATATAAATATGGAGAAAGTCATGTGTTGCCCACATCAGTTTATTTATGTTTGTTATCGAAGTGGCGCTTGAGATTGGATAGTTTCATACTACGCTTAAGACGCGTTTACACGGTTCAATGCCATTGAGTAATCCGATTGAATCCGCAGCATTGAACTTCCGCATTGAAATAGAATTTTTTTCACGAATCAAGGAAATTGATTTCAGAAATTCAATTCAACATGGCGCCAAGTGAAATAGTTCGTGCGGGTAATCGCATTATTTGTGATCATTTAATACATGAGTGTTATAGAATACTATCAAAAATTATTAAAAGAAAAACTCGATGTTTTTGGATAAGAAGATGGATCATGAGACGAGATATTTTAGGAGCATCTGAATCTTTGTTGAGGGAATGGGCCGCAGAAGATCGCGAGATGATAAACAATCATCTCAGAATGTCTCCGGAGCAATTTGAAAAACTCTTCAATATGGTCTCGCCATTAATTCAAAAACGAGATGCTGCTTGTTTGTACCAAGACAACTTCGGTACATAAATATCATCTATCCCTGCTTCACTTTCCTCCGTCTTCTTTATTTCTGCTAGTTCAAATGCATAGCGCGTCCGAATACTTTTCATCTTGGCTTCACATCTTGTTCCGTCACTCCCGGTAAATTCAAGTCAGAAATTAAATTTTGGATAGCATTTTCTCCGGCAGTCTTGATTTTATAATCACTGTTTTTGCTATTCCACAAGCACACGTAATTTTTTATCAAGTCCGAAAATAATGGTGTGTGGTCCTCTCTCCACTTAAAAACCATGATTCTTCAGTGCAATTCGAGGAACGATCCAACACAACTCGCTTTCTTCAGTTCACTCTTCAATCACAGTATAAAAACAGAGCATCTGTGATGTCTCGAGACGAAAATCCTTTCAATGCTATTGAAATTCTCTGTTTACACGAACCAATCGCCGTTCAATGTGGGTGATTCATTCCCATTGCTTTCATGGAATTGAACAAAAGTTGAGCCCTACTTCTTGCAATGTTCAATGCGATTGCTCAATTACATTGAATTCCTGTTTACACTTTTCAATTTTTTTAAAATTGGATGATTCAACCGGATTGTTCAATCGAATTGAACCGTGTGAACGCTCTTTTAGAGTAACGCAATATTGTAGACACTGTCCGTACTTTGATCCAGCCAAAACTTATAATAAATGAATTTATTTAATTTTCTTTATTTCAGAGTTCAAATAGAACTGTGGAACTATTTTTAGTAATTTCTTTTCTGCCGCGCACCCCTTGAAATCCTTTTGCGTAGCGCACTTTGGGAAACACTGCTATGAGGCTTTCGACAGGTGGCCCATAGTTTACTGATGAGTAAATATCGGGATTGGTATTGATGGGAAAGTCGTTCACTGCATCAGAGACTTCATTTCAGGTCGTAAATTTAAGGTTAAAGTAGGTGATGAATTCGCAGAGGATGGAGTAATATCTTCTGGAGTACCACAAGTGTTTTAGGGCCTTTATTGTTCCTAATGAATGACTTAGCTCCATATCTTAATTCTGAAGTCAGGGTATTTACATGATTGTCTCCTTTGCTTATAAGTTTTTACCTCGTGCACTCTCAAGAACGCTGCCATATCATGCAAATCAACTCCACCGCGCGGAGAGCGTAGCCACAATGAACCCAGGCTACCATTTTCCAAAGCATTTGCTTTAAGAGATAGTAAATGCTACGGCTTTATGCATACCGTTCGTAGTAAAAGCTACGGGGCGAAGGATTTGTAGGCATTTCTCGATGTTTGTTTAACGGGATAGGGTGAATCCTTTCACCTTTTTCCAATTCTTTTTTACGGTTGTGATGTTAACGTGAATGATTCATTCGTGGCGTTCGCTAATTTTTACGTCAATGTGTAGCGGTGATCGCGCGATTCGGCGAATTTGAGTTCCCTCCCGAAAGAACAAGTTGTTTGGGCTTCAGAATACTCTCAGCGAGCAAAAGCGTTAGTGATTCGGGTTATCCCACGGAGACAGGTCCGTGATTGTTATTGGCTGAATCTGATCTCTCCGTGTATTCCTGATTTCCGCAGTCTTCTCCACGCCTCTTTCCCGTTCAGGTCGTTTATCGGCTCAAAACTCGTCCTTGTCTTTCTCCTTCCAGTTTCCCTTCTAACGCATCTTGAATAATTCTATCTCTCCTCAGGTCATTTCCAATACACTTCGCTTTCTTTCTTATAGTCTGCATAAGGAAATTCTGCAAGGAAAAGCTTTTGCTACGAAACTTTATGCATGTGAATCGTAGCAATTGCTACAAAACCGAAAGAAAAGTATTTGCTACGTTTTTATGCATACCACCCAATGGTTGGGGACCCTCACTTGGCAGGACAAATTGCGAAACCTGAAATAAGTTAAGCTAGGTTGGAAGACACTAAAATCGCAAAGAAGTAAAGCTAGGTTAACAAGAGTATGCAAAGCGTACTTCAATAAACTATCTCAGAGAGACATTAGTGTCAGAATGCCCAAGCCGGTGTACTTTGGTCGTAGGGATCGTAAATATAAAATAAAGCCAGCCAGGCAAAGGACTGATTGGGACAAATATATAAAACTTAAATAGGAAGATAGAAGAATTGAACAATCTTCTTGCAGAAGTACTAGAGACTTATCCTCAGCATGTAGGCCTCTTCAAAGCAAGGACAGCAAAGAATATGGTTCGCTAATTGTAATTAAGTATATTTACGCTTGTGAGGAGAAGTAGGGGATCGCCTAGGACAGCGTTTCTCAACCGGTGGTTCGCGTACCCCTAGGGGCCGTATTCATAGATTTCCAGTCAAACCCGGGAGTAGGGGGTTTTTACTAGTATCGGTCTAAGAGAGGTTTAAAGGGAGACGGGGTTCACGAAATACATATATATAAGTAGTAAGAAGTTTGATAGTATCTTTTGTTGCATTAATGAAAATACTGACTTATCCATTCATATTGCGTAAAATTAACGAAAACATACTGCTAGTTCAGAGTAATTCAGCTTTAGATACTAGTAGGAGTGAAACTTGAATATTTCATATTTTAGTCACCTAACTTAAATTCCAAAAATAATAAAATGTTCTTTTCCTAATATCACACCAACAATCCATATAAAACCACTGTATAAGTATAGTTAGCTGAAGAATTGCTAAGCTACAACACAACACTTTAAAATGTTTTGTTTAAATTTGTTCAAATTAACAACCTTTACAACAGTATTACCTATATTAAATACTGAAAAAAGGAATATGATACTTAAATGTGAGGGGATGAGGCTTGTAGACTTAGACTTTCCAAGCTGGTAAATTTCTTACTCGGCTCGGATTTGTTTATATATATATTAGGATGGTCCTTATTTTTAAGTTTTGGAAAACTGGAGGGGGCACGTTTTGAATCTGTTCCATTATTTAAAAAAATAATTTTGGTAAAATTAGGTTAGTTTTGAATAATATTTAGGGGTCGCTACCAAGATCTGAAAAATCACAATATATCATAATTCTAAACATAGGTACACACATTTTTAAATTAGTTTAAATTTTAAACTTATTTGAATTGAATTGTGAATTGTAGATACTTAGTATTGAAAATTGTGATGCAGCACCCATTGGTCAATGTTACGCAATACTGCAATAGATATATCCTTTCAGATGTACCCCTCAGAAATCCTGCGTAAGTCCACTTGCAGGAGCACTCTTTGTGTTATGTAATAGTCCATATCAGGTCTTTTGGAACAATCTAGAACTGTCCAGAGCGTTATAGAACCTTCATAAACAATCTGAAACGTTCTAGAACCTTGAGGAACAATTTGGAACTTTCCGGAACGTTCTAGAACCTTCTGGAACAATCTATGGCCTAAACTATATAAGCAGCCCACCTAGTGCAGTGAGTTCAGTTGTCATCAGGCAGCCAAAGAGTGCAGTTCAGCCAAGGGTTTTCTCCCATAAAGTTGTTGTGTAGAGACTCAAGTGAACCTAACTCGTAGGAGATTACAATACAGTGCACTCCCAGTTTGTAAGTATTGTACTGCGTTCTGCTGAACACCAAAAAAAAAACTAATGACACCAGAAGTAAGTTAGCTAATTTTTTCACTTTACTTTCAGGTTTACTTTTATGAAGAAATGGCTACTGTTAGTTCTACTACCCGTAAAATGACGAATGTTTGGCTAATTGGACTACAATCACGTGAAGCGAGAGGTAATGGCTTACCGTAAATACCCACGTATAATGCGCACATTTTTTTTCGAAATATTTGAGTTAAAAATTAGGATGCCTGTTATACGAGGGTACATAATCTTCCTATTTTCATTTGACCCCATATTTCCACAATTTCGGCACAGTAATTACTGCCCGGGTATCCTCATAATTTTATTGCTGATTTTTACGAAAAGATAGATAATAGTTAAAATTTATTAATTAATTTGACAAACATTCATTAATTAGATATGAAAAGAATGAATTCAGTATTTATTCATTTTAAAAGCCAAGAAATACTTCGTCACCGGACCATTCTTCTTCGATGTTGTTATCGGAATCGGTATCTTACGCATGACGTCACCTTACACCGGCGCCCGGCCTGGTGATACGTGATTTATTCTTAGTCTGTAGTTAATTATGGTTATTTGCTATCGTGTTTACGTGCTCCAGAGTGTTCTAATAAGGGTAAAACTGAAGGTTGGGCGAACCCGTCCACCTTAGGCGTGACAAAAACGTAAGTAAAAAATAGGATTATCGTCATTCCTTCATTTTATTAGCTCAAAGAATGTCATATGCCATACTATAAAATTAATATAATTCGATTTATTGTGTATATCCTAATATCACCTTGTAAGTAAACATAGAGTATGTAATGATTGAGTTAGCTGACGTTCTTTTGGAACGTTATTCGAAAATTTCATTTCGCACTTATATTATGTTACCAATTCATAATACCAATAATTCGATCATTGCTTTAGGACACGTTACACCATCTACTTTATTCTGGAATGGTAACTCCAAAAAAAATCTGTGCGCACTATACGCGGGTATATAGAAAAATCATAGATTACGAGGCTGAAAACCCCCCTGTGCGTTATACGAGGGTGTGCACTATACGCGGGTATTTACGGTATTTTTTCATTTGCATCTGACTGGAAAGAAAACTGTTCGAGAAAGTGCGACTGTAGCTGCCGAAGCTGCCATTGGGATTTGGGATATAGCACGGATCCCTACTCGGCTTCGAAAGCACGTTATTGCAGCTGTTGAAAAAAGGCTCTAGAACAGCAAGAAGCTAGAAGAAGGGAGCGAGCCAACAAATATCAAGACCGCCTTGAGAAGAGCAGAAAGGAAACAGAAACCAAACCTGTAACCTTGTGCTCCTCATCCTCCAGCAGTGATTCTGAGGAGGTGAAACGGGATAGTCATCAGAGTTGTGAACCTGCTGAACTGGAACACGCATCTCTTAGAGGGCCTTCTCGAAAAAGAGGAAGGAAGCAATTTATTACACCAGGGTTAATAGCTGTACTGGATCGTACAAA
This sequence comes from Tanypteryx hageni, assembly GCA_028673005.1. Taxonomy (NCBI): domain Eukaryota; kingdom Metazoa; phylum Arthropoda; class Insecta; order Odonata; family Petaluridae; genus Tanypteryx; species Tanypteryx hageni. The sequence goes on along the minus strand of CM054117.1, from coordinate 114,545,426 downwards.
GGTGAGTGACAGAAAAGCCACTGCGTTGCTTTATGCTGCTGGAGAAAGTCTGGGGCAAGACATGTCCAAATTCGCAGTAAATCGTTCCTCAATTCGTGTAAGTGGCATTCAGCAAAGGGAAGATACAGCTAACCAAATAATCTCTCAATTTAATCCAACAGTTCCGCTAGTTGTGTATTGGGATGGTAAGCTGCTGCCAGATCTTACTGGAAAGGAAGTAGTTGATCGTCTTCCTATTTTAGTCACAGGTGATGGAGCAGAACAACTACTCGGTTTTCCAAAAATTGTGGCTGGAACTGGATTGGAAATGGGCAAGGCTGTTGTTGAAACTTTGGAACTGTGGAATCTAGCAGAGAAAGTGAAAGGAATGTGTTTTGACACTACTGCATCAAATACTGGAAGAAAAAATGGAGCATGTCTTTGGATTGAACAGAAATTAGACAATAACCTTATCTACATTCCCTGCAGGCACCACATATTGGAGCTGGTACTGGAAGCTGTCTTCTCTGTCATCGTAAGTCCATCAGCGAGAAATACTAATCTTCAAGCGATTTTAAGCTCATTGGGTGTCACTGGATAAGTCCGAATACAGAACTGCACTTGATGATGAGTTCACTGCCAGTGCTGTTGCCGATATTAAAGACGAAATTATCACTTTTGCTACAGACCAACTGAGCCAGCAGCAACCTCGCGATGATTACAGAGAACTCCTGGAAATCTCTATCACCTTTCTTGGAAGTGAACCTTCTCATGGAATTAGATTTCTTGCTTCTGGTGCAATGCATAAGGCTTGTTGGATGGCCAAAGCCGTTTATCCTATCAAACTGTGGATGTTCAAAGGACAGTTTCTATTGAAGATAAAAGAGGATGCTGGGATAAGGGACAGCAATTTTTGTTGTGAGATTCTATTTAAAGGTTGGGTTTCAAGCTGCACTTCCTACTGCTGCGCCTTTAAATGACCTGATGCTGTTGAAAAACCTCCAACAGTACAAGACTACAAACTCAATAGTTGCCAACGCTGCTCTGAAGAAGCTTGCTTGTCATCTGTGGTACCTCAGCGAAGAGCTGGTTGCCCTTGCTTTCTTTGATAAAAAAGTATCAATAGATACAAAAGCCAAATTGATTCAAGCTCTCCAAAATGATGGTAATGAGGACCACTCAAAGAGAGTGACTGTCGATCTGGATAGCATCTTGGTGAAAAATTTGGACTATTTTGTGTCAGTCAACATTTTGAGGTTTTTCGTAATTCACAGAATTGGATCCCTAACTCTGGGTTTCTGATGGGAACTTCATTGCCACAGAAAAGTGCATCAGGTCCATCAATTGCATTAACGATACGGCAGAATGCGGAGTTGCCCTGATCGAGGAATACAATTGATTACACACCCAGGGTAAACAGCAATAGCAATTTCTTCTGCAGGTTGTCAGCAATCATCGGAGGAGATATCTAGATTTTGCGAAGGGAATACATGCCACAAACAATTAATATACCACTGTGTCAGTATTGTTATGTTCATCATGTGACAATGTAGCATGGAAATTACCAACTCTAAATTTTATATGCTTTGAACTGTATTGTATTTTGTTTAAAATAAAGAAAACTTAATGTTTCAAACTTTGGTAGCAACCTCTAAATTTCATCTAAAATTTACCAAATTTTGGGAATATCATTTTTTTAAATATAGGAACAATATAGTCTGGTGCCCTTATTCAAAATAAAATGTTTGTTTTTCCCCCATTATAAGGACCACCCTAATATATAATGATACATGTGCTTGCATACTGCAAGCATTTAATCTCACCTTGAAAAAAACATTAATTTTTCAGTGAGATATTTCATCATGAGGAATATTTCTTTCATTCTAAAGATTTCTCTTCTGGACGGGTTTTTGTTTTTTCATTATGGAAAAATAATGGAGAAAAACAATCACTAATTTTTGCAATTTTCGAAATATTACACTTTTCTCACAGTGAGTTAATAATGGCACACATTTCTGCCAAATTTTAAATTTATAGCACAATTAGAAGTGACATAACATTTATCTAATTGTTGAAATTTAAATAATTTTTAATGGACGCAATAACGATTTCATGGATACATTGAAAAGTTTATTCGTTTATATAGACAAAACTCGAAACAATTTACAAATTTCAGCTCCCTAACTCAGCGCGTAGTGTCTGAATATTTTCCAATTTATTTAAATTTTAGGAATTTTTAACTGCCAAACAAATTAAATTGTGTTTATTGTTTGTATAATCCCTATTTCGTTTTTTTACAAATCCTACCTCTAAAAAAATTTCAGCACCGTAGAACATTCGAAAATACATAAACCTTAAAAATTTGTTTAAACAATTGCGAATTTTTACCGGCCGCATTGTTGCACTTTTTCAAGATTTTCGTTTTTTCTAGCCGGTTTTGCACAAAATCCTACCTATGAAAAAAATTTCGAATCTCCAGCTCATCTGGAAGTTCCTAAACATTAGTAACCTCCTATATGTTATCATTCTATATAGACGTTCCTTATCTATTATATATCGACGACTCTTACAGAGGAGGATATAACATACTAGTAGTTGGTGCTTGCATACTGCAAGTATTTCATCTCACCTTGAAAAAACATTCTTTTTTCTGACAGACATTTCATCATTACAAATATTCTTTCAATTCTAAAGATTTCAACTCCGCAGCGATTTTCGTTTTTCCCACATGTAAAAAAATAGTTTAAAAAAATCCCCAAATGTTGCAATTTTAAAATTTTTACACATTCTTCATTATAACGTACTAATGCTACACATTTTAGCGATATTTTAATCTTGTAAAACTCCTAGAGGTAAAAAAATAATTTTCTAATTGTTTAAATTTAAATAATTTTTAACGGCCGCCGCAATCCATATATGGTGAAAATGAATTGTTTATTTCTGCAAATTTACTACTCTGTAAATAATTTGAAAATTTCAGCTTCCTAGCTCATCCCGTAGAACCTAAACAGTTATCCATTTATTTAAAATTTAAGAATTTTTAACTGCCAAACAAATTAAAATATCAAAATTTGTATAATCCCTATTTCGTTTATTTAAGAATTCTACTTACAAAAAAATTTCAACCCCGTAGCACATGCGGAAATACATAAACCATGAAAATTTGTTTAAACATTTGCGAATTTTTAGCGGCCGCATTGTTGCACTTTTTCAAGATTTTCGCTTTTTCTAGTTGGTTTTGCACAAAATTTTACCTATAAAAAAAATTTCAAATCTCCAGCTCATCTGGAAGTGCCTAAACATTAGTATCCTCCTATCATTATATATACATTATATATACACTGCAAGTTTCATTTTTCTAGCTTACCGGCAAGTGACCATAATTAATTTACAAAAATGGCGCAATGCTTTTCTTATGGGAAAAAACGCAAATTTCGGAATTTCTGGAGTCGAACTCATGTCACCTATGTAAGAAGTCTCATTTTATCTGTGGATTTCTCCAACATATCTACAAAAACTAAAACTTTCAGCTCTCTAGCTCTTGTAGTTTGGGCTGGACATTAGTATCCTCCTATATGTTATATATATCCTCCTCTGTAAGAGTCGTCGATATATAATGATATACTAGTAGAAGGTGCTTGCATACTGCAAGCATTTCATCTCACATTAAAAGAACATTCATTTTTCAGACAGAAATTTCAACCTTACAAATAGTCTTTTAATTCTAAAGATTTCATTTCTGCAGCGATTTTCGTTTTTCCCACATGTAAGAATAATAGTTTTAAAAAATCCCCAAATGTTGAAATTATAAAATTTTACACTTTTTTCATTATAAGGTTCTAATGCTACACATTTTAGCCAAATTTGAAAGTTGTAGCACTTTTAGAAGTAAAATAATATTTTTCTAATTGTTTAAATTTAAATAATTTTTATAGGGCGCCGCTATTCTTATATGGTAAAATTGAAATGTTTGTTTGTGCAAATTCAGTACTCTGTAAATAATATGAAAATTTCAGCTTCCTAGCTGATCCCGTAGTACCTAAACAGTTATCTATTAGTTTAAACTTTAAGAATTTTTCACTGCCAAACAAATTAAAATATCTAAATTTGTATAATCCCTATTTCGTTATTTTAGGAATTCTACCTATAAAAAAATTTCAACATCGTAGCGCATGCGGAAATACATAAACCTTCATTACATTCATTATTCATATTTCATCATTACACATATATTTTTAATTCTAAATATTTCTCCTCCGCAGCGATTTTCGTTTTTCACCCATGTAAAAATTATAGTTTTAAACAATCCCCAAATGTTGCAATTTAAAAAATTTTACACTTTCTTGATAATGGGGTACTGATGCTACACATTTTATCCAAATTTTAAAGTTGTAGCACTCCCAGAGGTAAAATAATATTTTTGTGTATGTTTAAATTTTAATAATTTTGAAAAATCCCCAAATGTTGAAATTATAAAATTTTACACTTTTTTCATTATAAGGTTCTAATGCTACACATTTTAGCCAAATTTGAAAGTTGTAGCACTTTTAGAAGTAAAATAATATTTTTCTAATTGTTTAAATTTAAATAATTTTTATAGGGCGCCGCTATTCTTATATGGTAAAATTGAAATGTTTGTTTGTGCAAATTCACTACTCTGTAAATAATTTGAAAATTTCAGCTTACTAACTCATTCCGTAGTACCTAAAGAGTTATATATTTGTTTAAATTTTAAGAATTTTTAACTGCCAAACAAATTAAAATATCAAAATTTGTATAATCCCTAATTCGTTTTTATGAGAATTCTATTTATTAAAAAAATTTCAACTCCGTATCACATGCGGAAATACGTAAACCTTAAAAATTTGTTTAAAAAATTGCGAATTTTTGTGGCCGCATTGTTGCACTTTTTCAAGATTTTCGTTTTTTCTAGTCGGTTTTGCACAATATCCTACCTAAGAAAAAAATTTCGAATCTCCAGCTCATCTGGAAGTGCCTAAACATTAATATCCTCCTATATCCTCCTCCTCCTCCTCCTCTGTAAGAGTCGTCGATATCATTATACTAGTAGAAGGTGCTTGCATACTGCAAGCATTTCATCTCACCTTGAAAAAACATTAATTTTTCACACAGATATTTCATCATTACAAATCTTCTATTAATTCTAAAGATTTCACCTCCGCAGCGATTTTCGTTTTTCCCACACGTAAAAATAATAGTTTAAAACAATCCCCAAATGTTGCAATTTTAAACATTTTACACTTTCTACCATATGGGGTACTAATGCTACACATTTCAGCCAAATTTTAAAGTTGTAGCACTTCTAGAAATAAAATAATATTTTTCTATTTGTTTAAAATTTAAACATTTTTAACGGTTGCCGCAATATATATATGGAGAGATTGAAATGTTTATTTGTGCAAATACACTGTTCTGTAAATAATTTGAAAATTGCAGTTTCCTAGCTCATCACGTAGTACCTAAAAAATTATTAAACTTTAATGTTTAAATGTGGTAAAAACAACCCCTAAAATTTTCAATTTTAAAATTTTCGATTTCTATAGTTGGTTATGAGAAAAGTTTTATAATCTTGCAAAATTTCAGCTTCCTAAACTTATTAGATTGGTCTACACACTGGATTACGTTTTCCCATGCTAACTTATGGGAAATATTCCGGGGTCTCTGGAGTCGAACCCAAGACACTGTAAGCAAAAGTGACAATAATTCCTAATAGTTATTGCGGCCGTCTAGCAACTCTGAAAATGTCATATTTCTAGCTTACGGGCAAGTGCCCAAAATTAATTTAGAAAAATGGCGCAATGCTTTTCTTATGGGAAAAAACGCAACTTTCGGAATTTCTGGAGTCGAACTCATGTCACTTAGGTAAAAAGTCTCATTTTATATGCAGGTTCCTCCATCATATCTACAAAAACTGAAACTTTCAGCTCTCTAGCTATTGTAGTTTGGGCTGGACATTAGTATTTTCCTATATGTTATATCCTCCTCCTCTGTAAGAGTCGTCGATATCATTATACTAGTAGTTGGTGCTTGCATACTGCAAGCATTTCATCTCACCTTGAAAAAACATTCATTTTTCAGAAAGACATTTCATCATTACAAATATTTTTTAATTCTAAAGATTTCATTTCTGCAGCGATTTTCGTTTTTCCCACATGTAAGAATAATAGTTTTAAAAAATCCCCAAATGTTGAAATTATAAAATTTTACACTTTTTTCATTATAAGGTTCTAATGCTACACATTTTAGCCAAATTTGAAAGTTGTAGCACTTTTAGAAGTAAAATAATCTTTTTCTAATTGTTTAAATTTAAATAATTTTTAACGGTTGCCGCAATATATATATGGAGAGATTGAAATTTTTATTTGTGCAAATGCACTGTTCTGTAAATAATCTGAAAATTGCAGCTTCCTAGCTCATCCCGTAGAACCTAAAAAATTATTAAACTTTAATGTTCTAATGGGGTTAAAACAACCCTTAAAATTTACAATTTTAAAATTTTCGACTTTTATAATTGGTTATGACAAATTTTCTATAAACCTGCAAAATTTCAGCTTCCTTAACCTATTAGATTGGTCTACACGCTGGAAAACCCTTTTCCCATGCTAACTTACGGGAGATATTCCGGGGTCTCTGTAGTCGAACCCAAGACACTGTAAGTAGAATGACAATAATTCCTAATAGATATTGCGGCCATCTAGCAACACTGCAAGTTTCATTTTTCTAGCTTACCGGCAAGTGACCATAATTAATTTACAAAAATGGCGCAATGCTTTTCTTATGGGAAAAAACGCAAATTTCGGAATTTCTGGAGTCGAACTCATGTCACCTATGTAAGAAGTCTCATTTTATCTGTGGATTTCTCCAACATATCTACAAAAACTAAAACTTTCAGCTCTCTAGCTCTTGTAGTTTGGGCTGGACATTAGTATCCTCCTATATGTTATATATATCCTCCTCTGTAAGAGTCGTCGATATATAATGATATACTAGTAGAAGGTGCTTGCATACTGCAAGCATTTCATCTCACATTAAAAGAACATTCATTTTTCAGACAGAAATTTCAACCTTACAAATAGTCTTTTAATTCTAAAGATTTCATTTCTGCAGCGATTTTCGTTTTTCCCACATGTAAGAATAATAGTTTTAAAAAATCCCCAAATGTTGAAATTATAAAATTTTACACTTTTTTCATTATAAGGTTCTAATGCTACACATTTTAGCCAAATTTGAAAGTTGTAGCACTTTTAGAAGTAAAACAATATTTTTCTAATTGTTTAAATTTAAATAATTTTTATAGGGCGCCGCTATTCTTATATGGTAAAATTGAAATGTTTGTTTGTGCAAATTCAGTACTCTGTAAATAATATGAAAATTTCAGCTTCCTAGCTGATCCCGTAGTACCTAAACAGTTATCTATTAGTTTAAACTTTAAGAATTTTTCACTGCCAAACAAATTAAAATATCTAAATTTGTATAATCCCTATTTCGTTATTTTAGGAATTCTACCTATAAAAAAAATTTCAACATCGTAGCGCATGCGGAAATACATAAACCTTCATTACATTCATTATTCATATTTCATCATTACACATATATTTTTAATTCTAAATATTTCTCCTCCGCAGCGATTTTCGTTTTTCACTCATGTAAAAATTATAGTTTTAAACAATCCCCAAATGTTGCAATTTAAAAAATTTTACACTTTCTTGATAATGGGGTACTGATGCTACACATTTTACCCAAATTTTAAAGTTGTAGCACTCCCAGAGGTAAAATAATATTTTTGTGTATGTTTAAATTTTAATAATTTTGAACGGCCGCCGCAATTCATATGTGGTAAAATTGAAATGTTCATGTATGTAAATTCACTACTCTGTAAATAATTTGAAAATTTCAGCTTACTAACTCATTCCGTAGTACCTAAAGAGTTATATATTTGTTTAAATTTTAAGAATTTTTAACTGCCAAACAAATTAAAATATCAAAATTTGTATAATCCCTAATTCGTTTTTATGAGAATTCTATTTATTAAAAAAATTTCAACTCCGTATCACATGCGGAAATACGTAAACCTTAAAAATTTGTTTAAAAAATTGCGAATTTTTGTGGCCGCATTGTTGCACTTTTTCAAGATTTTCGTTTTTTCTAGTCGGTTTTGCACAATATCCTACCTAAGAAAAATTTTCGAATCTCCAGCTCATCTGGAAGTGCCTAAACATTAGTATCCTCCTGTTATATGTTATGCGGTCGCTAAAAATTCGCAATTGTTTAAACCAATTTTCAAGGTTTATATATTTCCGTATGTGCCACGGAGTTGAGATTTTTTTTGTATGTAGAATTCTTAAAAAAACGAAATAGGGATTATACAAATTTTGATATTTTATTTGTTTGGCATTTAAAAATTCTTAAAGTTTAAACAAATAGATAACTGTTTAGGTACTACGGAATAATCTAGGATGCTGAAATTTTCAAATTATTTACAAAGTAGTAAATTTGCACAAATAAGAATTTCAATTTTACCATATATGAATTGCGGCGGCCGTTCAAAATTATTTAAATGTAAACAATTAGAAAAATATTATTTCACTTCTAAAAGCGCTACAATTTTAAAATCTGGCGAAAATCTGTAGCATCAGTACTCCATAATGGAGAAAGTGTAAAAATTTTAAAATTGCATTATTTGGGGATTTTTTTAAACTATTATTTTTACATGTGGGAAAATCGAAAATCGCTGCGGAGTTGAAATCTTTAGAATTAAAAGAATTTTTGTAATGATGAAATGTCTGTCTGAAAAATTAATGTTATTTAAAGGTGAGATGAAATGCTTGCAGTATGCAAGCACCAACTACTACTAGTAGTATGTTATATCCTCCTCCTTTGTAAGGAACGTCTATATAGAATGATAACTTATAGGAGGATACTAATGTTTAGGAACTTCCAGATGAGCTGGAGATTCGAAATTTTTTTCTATTATAGGATTATGTGCGTAACCGACTATAATAAACGAAAATCTTGAAAAAGTGCAACAATGCGGTCGGTAAAAATTCGCAATTGTTTAAACAAATTTTCACGGTTTATGTATTTCTGAATGTGCTACGGAGCTGACTTTTTTTTTAGAGGTAGGATTTGTAAAAAAACTAAAAATGGATTGTAGAAATTTTGATATTTTAATTTATTTGGCAGTTAAAAATTCTTAAAGTTTAAACGAATAGGTAAATGATAAGATACTACGGGGCGAGTTAGGGAGCTGAAATTTTAAAGTTATTTGGAACATTGCCTTTTTAAATGATTAAACATTTCAATGTATCCATGAAATATTTTATGCGGCCGTTAAAAATTAATTAATTTTAAACAATTAAAAAATGTTATTCCACTTCTAAAGGTGCTACAAATTCATAATATGGCAGAAATGTGTGGCATTTTTAACCCAATGTGGAAAAAGTATAATATTGATAAAATTGTAAAAATTAGCGATTGTTTTACTCCATTATTGTTCCATAAGGAAAAAAGGAAATTGGTCCCGAGATGAAATCTTTTTAATTAATGAAATATTTCCCATGATGAAATATCTCTCTCAAAAAATAATGTTTTTTCAAGGTGAGATGAGATGCTTGCAGTATGCAAGCACTTTCTACTAGTATGTTATATCCTCTGTAAGAATCGTCGATATATAATGATAACATATAGGAGGATACTAATGTTTAGGCACTTCCAGATGAGCTGTAGATTCGAAATTTTTTCTTAGGATTTTGTGCAATACCAACTAGAAAAAACGAAAATATTGAAAAATTGCAACAATGCGACCGGTAAAAATTCGCAATTGTTTAAACAAATTTTCAAGGTTTATGTATTTCCGCAGGTGGTATGGAGCTGAAATTTTTTGTAAAAAACGAAATAGGGATTATAGAAATTTTGATGTTTTAATTTGTTTGATAGATAAACATTTTTAAAGTTTAAACAAATAGGTAACTGTTAGATACTACGGGGCGAGTTAGAGTGCTGAAATTTATAAATTTAGCCTATGTAAACGAAGAAACACTTCAACGTATCCATGAAATCGTTATTGCGATTGTTAAAAAAATTTTAAATTTAAACAATTAGATAAAAGCTATTTCACTTTTATAGTATTATTATTACCATAATGTGGAAAAAGTATAATATTCTTAAAATTGCAAAAATTTGCGATTGTTTTACTCCATTATTTTCGATAAGGAAAAAACGTAAATCGGTCCTGAGGAGAAATATTTTGAATCAAAGAAATATTTCCCATGATGAAATATCTCTCTGAAAATGTAATGTTTTTCAAGTTGAGATGAAATGCTTGCAGTATGCAAGCACCTTCCACTGGTATATATATATATATATATATATATATATATATATATATATATATATATATATATATATTAACTAAAGGAAAAGAAAAGGTAGTGATGAGGGTGGCAACAAGGTGTTGAGGGAAGCCCAGCGGACACTCACCAAGTTGAGGACCAAGCTGGCAGGCTGCTGGGGGCGTCGAAGAGACACGTAAAACACACGAACACAAAAACAAAAACACACGCAAACTTATCGGGCCTAAGCCCTTCTTCAGCGAAAGAGTAACGTAAAGTGACACACTGGGCGGGAATGACAGGGTGATGTGGGAAGGTTGATGATTGGAGGAGGTGGGGAGTAGGAGGGGTGGATAGCCAATAAAGAGGGAGTGTGATGAGGTAGAGTCCGAATAGTTACAAAGTAACAAGGAAACATTGTAAGGGGGCTAATAGGGTTAGCGGAGGTTGAGGCCAGGCGGAGAGAAAGAGTCGAGAAGATGGATATGTGCTAGTTCCCAGTGTCGGAGAAGGGGGGCAGGAGTGTCATAGGGTAAAGCGCGAATAATCCTAACATTGTAGCAACTATTAAAGGGAACATTGTGGGTATTAGCATGTAATGCAACTGGGAGGGGGCGTCTGAGAGAAACGCTATTCCGGTGACCGTTCATTCGGATGTTTAACGGATTGCTGGTGAGGCCTACGTAAAACGCGGGACAAAGGGTGCAGGTAAGGAGGTAAATGACGTTGCGGGTGGTGCAGTTGCTTCTGGAGGTGATGGGGTAGGTGATGTTGGTGGAGGGACTCGAGAAAGAAGATGATGGTAGGTGGATAGGGCAAGTGAGGCAGCGAGGTTTTCCGCAGGGGTGGGAACCTATTGCAAGAAGCGTGGTAGAAGTGGGAAGATCCTTCCTCCACAAGATATTTCCCAAATTTGGGGGCCGGCGGAAGGAGAGGAGCGGAGGATTGGCAAAAAGGTTGATAAAGAGGGACTGATGGGAGGAAGAGGTAAGAATTGGGTGGGCAGCATGAAGGATTGTTTTGAGAGCTTCGTGGATACCAGGATGGAAAAGTGTCGTAAGAGTGAGTGGAGGGGTAGATGCAGGGATAGTGGGTGTGTGAGGATGAGATCCAATGTGGGTAGGCGTCATCGCCCTATGGATCTGTTCGCGGACCAAGACTGGAGGGTAACCACGTTTGAGAAGAGCATCCTCGAGGACAGAGTAATACTCTAGAAGGGATGCTCTATCGGAACAAAGCCTCCATCCTCGACGAGCAAGGGCATAGGGGATAGAGGTTTTGGTATGAAGGGGATGGCAGCTATCAAAGTGGAGGTATTGGAGGCTGTTGGTAGGTTTGATGTGAACACAGGTGCGGATTTGGCTGTCTTGAAGGTAAAGATCGACATCCAGGAATGTGATGTGGGAGGTAGAGGATTGGTGGGTGAAGGACAGTGAAGGATGGGAGGAGAGACGCGAGAGAAAGGAAAGGAGAGAGTCAGGTCCATGCGTCCAAATGAGGAAGACATCGTCGATGTATCTCAGCCACAAAAGTGGTCTGAGTGGAACGTTGAGGAAGAGTCTTTCCCATTCTCCAAGGTAGCAATTGGCGTATGAAGGCGCCATTCGGGTGCCCATCGCAGTGCCTCTAATTTGAAGGTAGTGACGACCATCGAAAGAGAAGTTGTTCAATTTGAGCACCATTGCTGCCAAGTCTAATAAGAAATGGGAGGAAGGTCTTGCGTCGGGTGGTCTTGAGTCCAGGAGTTTACTAAGGGCAGAGAGTCCATCATCGTGGGGGATGTTTGTGTAAAGGGAACAGACATCGATAGTGGCCAAAATGGTATTGGGTGGGAGAGGAAAGGGGAGGTGTTTGAGACGTTTGAGAAAGTGGTTAGTGTCTTGGATGAAGGAAGGGAATTGACGAATGAGAGGTTGTAGGTGGGAGTCAACGAAGGCGGAGATGCGTTCTGTAGGGGAATTAAAGCTGGCAACAATGGGGCGGCCGGGGATGTTGGGTTTATGGATTTTAGGGAGAAGGTAGAATGTGGGTGTGCGGGGTTTGTTGGGGATCATTAGAGCAATGGCGGAATCGGAAAGGCCTTCCTGTTTGCCTGAGGAATGAAGATAGGACGAAATTTGGTAGGAGTGGTGGTCTGTGGGGTTGGAAGTAAGGTGATGGTAAGAGGTTTCGTCAGAAAGTTGGCGCTCGGCTTCCTCGTTATATTTGGCGCGATCCATCACAACCGTGGTGGTGCCCTTGTCGGCAGGGAGGATGATGATATGGTCAAGATGTTTGAGTGTGGAAATGGCATGCCTTTCACGTCTGGTAAGATTATCTGTATGGTCGATAAGATCGGAAAAGTTAGGTTGGGAGATTCTGGAAAGGATATAATTGAGGTATTGTTCGACCGGGTGTAGGGAAGGAAGGGTGGGTGGAATGTATTGGGAAGGAGGTTTGAAGATGGAAAAGGTAGGTGGGAGGCCGGGAGGGAGTTTTGGGTTGGCAGAGGTGAGAGAGTCTTCTTTGGGAGGGTTAGTTTTTAGACGTAGTGTGCGGGCAAAGGACTGGACGTCGGCAAGGAGGCGAAAATGATCAAATTTGGTGGTGGGACAAAAGGAAAGGCCGCGTGAGAGGAGTTCACTCTCGGCAGGGGGTAAGTACGTGGGAGGAAAGGTTCAAGACTTCATCTGGTTGGCAAGATGAAGAGGTGGTGGCAGGAGTGTGCGAAAAATATGAGCGCTTCAAAGGTTTGCGGGTTAGGAAAGTGTGGGTCTTTTTCAGGATATGAAGTGATGGTGGCGTTGGGAATCCCAGGAGGTCCGCAAGACAGGGAGTTTGACCGATGAGTGGCGGGGAAGGAGGTGGTTTGTTGACCTCGCCAGCTGTTATGAACGGAAGGGGAAGACCATGTTTGAGGTGCCGGACGCAAAGCAGAGAGAGTTTACGGAGAAGTCTGTTGCGATGTGCGGTGATATCATTAGCCGCTTGAAGGAAAGCGGCACGAAGGTCGGATATGGATTGCGAAGAATGACGAAGATAAAGAACGAGAGATTTACAATTAGCGAAGTGGGAGTTAGAGAGGGTGGTATAATGGTGTATGGTGGAACGGATAATGTGGATAGAGGCGAGGTGATACGTGAGGGCTAGGGAAGCGCGTATAGGGGGAGGAAGACCTGAAAGAGGAATTCTGATGGTGAGGCATTTGGGGGTGAGTCCAAGTGCAAGGCAGGAGTTGAGGAATTCAATCTGGCAGTTGAGGGTAATATGTCTACGGAGATGATAACGGAGACGGGTCAGTTCCATGGTGGAAGAGAAAGAAAAGAGGAAAAGACGACAGGAAAGAAACGTAAAGATATAGACAAAAAAGGAGAAAAAAGGACGGTATATATATTAACTAAAGGAAAAGAAAAGGTAGTGATGAGGGTGGCAACAAGGTGTTGAGGGAAGCCCAGCGGACACTCACCAAGTTGAGGACCAAGCTGGCAGGCTGCTGGGGGCGTCGAAGAGACACGTAAAACACACATATATATATATATATATATATATATATATATATATATATATATATATATGGGACTGAGATGGTGTACGGGTGGTCATCGTCGCTTGTTTGTGACGGGTGGTTCAGAGTGTTGTTCAGAGTGGATGCTGGGAGTGAGATAGTTGGGTGATGGCAAGATGGCGCGAGTGAAAGTGGGACGACAACACGACGACGTGAATGTAGCTGAGTAGCAGAATGGACGGTGTGTGTACGACGGAAGTTTACCAGTGTGCCCAGTGTATTGAAGGATAATAAAATTTATCCGACCTAAGTTCTCTCGTCTCCTTTATCCGCCCCCCACACACACACACACACACACACACACACACACACATATATATATATATATATATATATATATATATATATATATATCATTATATATCGACGACTCTTACAGAGGAGGATATAACATATAGGAGGATACTAATGTTTAGGCACTTCCAGATGTGCTGGAGATTCGAAATTTTTTTCATAGATAGGGTTTTGGGCAAAACCGACTAGAAAAAACGAAAATCTTGAAAAAGTGCAACAATGCGGCCGCTAAAAATTCGCAATTGTTTAAACAAATTTTCATGGATTATGTATTTCCGCATGTGCTATGGAGTTGAAATTTTTTTTATAAGTAGAATTCATAAAAAAAACGAAATAAGGATTATACAAATTTTGATATTTTAATTTGTTTGGCAGTTAAAAATTCTTAAAGTTTAAACAAATAGATAGCTGTTTAGGTACTATGGGATGAGCTAGGAAGCTAAAATTTTCAAATTATTTACAGAGTAGTGAATTTACATACATGAACATTTCAATTTTACCATATATGAATTGCGGCGGCCGTTAAAAATTATTTAATTTTAAACAATTAGAAAAATATTATTTGACTTCTAGAAGTGCTACAACTTTAAAATTTGGCTAAAATGTGTAGCATCAGTACCCCATAATGAAGATTGTGTAAAATTTTTAAAATTGCAACATTTGGGGATTGTTTAAACTATTATTTTTTCATGTGGGAAAAACGAAAATCGCTGCGGAGGTGAAATATTTAGAATTAAAAATATATGTGTAATGATGAAATATGAATAATGAATGTTTTTTATGTTGAGATGAAATGCTTGCAGTATGCAAGCACCAACTACTAGTATATATATATCGACGTTTCTTACAGAGGAGGATACTAATGTCCAGCCCAAACTACATGAGCTAGTGAGCTGAAAGTTTTAGTTTTTGTAGATATGATAGAGAAATCTACAGATGAAATGAGATTTCTTACCTAAGTGACATCAGTTTAACTCCAGAAATTCCGAAAGTTGCGTTTTTTCCCATAAGAAAGTCATTGCGCCATTTTTGTAAATTAATTATGGGCACTTGCCGGTAAGCTAGAAAAATGAAATTTTCAGTGTTGCTAGATTTCCGCAATATCTATTAGTAATTATTGTCACTTTTTCTTACAGTTTCTTGGGTTCGACTCCAGAGACCCCGGAATATCTCCCATAAGTTAGCATGGGAAAACGTAATCCAGTGTGTAGACCAATCTAATAAGTTTAGGAAGCTGAAATTTTTCAAGATTATAGAACTTTTCTCAACCAACTATAAAAATCGAAAATTTTAAAATTGTTAATTTTTAGGGGTTGTTTTAACCCCATTGGAACATTAAAGTTTAATAATTTTTATCTTGAAAACTATATGCTGTATGTTCGAGTTTTTGAAATCATTTTGTAGAAAATTATACAGAGAAAAAAGGAAGTTTTGAAATTGTTAAAAAATTTACCGCTAAAAATTCGCAATTGTTTAAACATATTTTTGAGGTTTATATATTGACGAATGTGCTACGAAGCTGAAATTTGTTTTACGGTAGATTTTGTGAAAAAACGAAATAAAAAATATAAAAATTTTTGATATTTTAATTTCTTTGGCTGTTAAAAATTCTTAAATTTTAAACTAATAGATAAATGTTTAGGTACTTTGGGGCAAGCTAGGAAACTGAAATTTTAAAGTGAAGTAGAGCTCAGTGCATTTAAACTATCAAACATTTGAAAAGCTCCAACAAAGTGTTATTACGGCCGCATTAAGCTTTTGAAATTTAAACAATTAAATAAATATTATTTCACTTCTAGATGTGCTACAACTCCAAATTTGACAAAAATGTGTTGAATTAGCACCTTACATTGGATAAAGTTTAATATTCTTCAAATTGCAAATTTTAGGCATTGCAGTCAAATATTGTTCAGTAAGGAAAGATAGAAATTGGGTGCAGAGGTTAAATGTTTTGAATTAAAAAAATACTTCTAATAATGCCATATCTCTGAAATATTAATGTTTATCAGGGTCAGATGATATGCTTGCAGAATGCAAGTACCAACTACTTGTATTATATATATATATATATATATATATATATATATGTGTGTGTGTGTGTGTGTGTGTGTGTAAATCAAAGATAATATAAAAGTTTGTAAAAGTACTTTGAATCACTTTTCACATTGAAAAAATAATAAGTAATTGTTATTTGTTACTATGGTTAACAAAATATCAAAACGCTATTAAAGTTATTGTTACCGCAGTGCTGGGATCGCTGTCAATATTTACAAGAAATTTTTACGCTAGAGGGAATTGGGATTGTTTTGATCGCAATTAAAATTACTCTTGACAGCGTAGGTATCGCTATCAACAATTAGAAAATTTTATCATAGCAACGGAAGCAAAAGTATCACTTTGCGGCACACTTAACAAATTCAGAGAAATAATAAAGTATCTCTTCAGTCCATTTTATGACAAAGTGATTCAAACAACACTCGCAAAAATTATATTTTCTACAGCTTTGACAATGGAAATTGATGGAATAAGAAAACATCCGCGTTCAGTTTTTATATTTTTTATTTTCTCCATTTGATGAACGCGGGTGCGAATGCAGCACGTTAATCATTTATATATTGAAATCGCTAAGAATCATCGCTGGCATTCGGGACTTGAAACGAAAAAACTAAATTTCAATTTATTGCCGTCGATTTCCGAATACGATTTGAATCGGTCCACAAATTCGTTTTTAACGCGGAAAGATGATGTATTTTTAAATGAAAATCTTTCTTTGTTAAGGTGATTTGCATTGTTGCCAGTTACGCGTATCAGTGTGATTGGGATTATAAATTCGCGTCGCATCTGTCCACATTTTCAAGACATTTCGACGCTGTTTTGAAGTTTAAACAATATCTTTATTACGATAAACAATACGACGGTAACGATAATAAATAAATAATCCATTATTCATTGATATTGTGTTAATGAAATCAGATGTAGAGATTGAAATTGGTGATTTCTGAAACTTTGAGGACATTTTCTGGGAAAACTAAACTAAGTTTTTAATCGAGAAAAAAAGAACTTAGTCACTTCCAAAAATTTATTTTCCACGACCGGTTTCACTACGATCGTAGCATCAGGTGATAAAATATAAAAATCAATTACCTACCATTCGTTTTCTTTGTAACCCCTCCTGTCTCCCTTCCTCCTCCCCTTTTTTCCCTATATATATATATATATATATATATATATATATATATATATATATATATATGGAACGATTTTTATATTTTAGCACCTGATGATGCTAGGATCGTAGTGAAACCGGTCGTGCCAAATAAATTTGTGGAAGTGACTAAGTTCTTTCTTTTTCTCGATGAGTAATTTCCATAGGGTTGAGCCTGACCTCATTATTGATAAAGTTTTTAATCTTTGACTAAAACGGAAAAATGAAATTTATTTTAATTAAACCATCTCTTTTATGCACTAAAAATTGAAAAATAAATCTAAAATTCACATAATTGAATGTTCCATAAAGTACAAATAGGTTGAGCGTATAAAAGTTGTGTAACGTAATGCTTAACGAATAAAACTTCAATAATATTTCTTTGTCACAACTTTTATTTACCCAAAACTATATTTACTCTCTGTAGCATTGGATAATGCGAGTTTAACATTTATTGTTAAGTTTTTAGTGTTTATAAAAGTAGGTTTCATTAATTTTTTATTTTAATTTTATTTTAATTAAATACTTAATTCACGCATACTCCTCATATAAGTCGGACAATTACGTTAATTACATATGTATAGTTACAAATACTTTGACGAGTTAGCGCGGCCCAGAGTGATAAGAAATAGTAACTGTTACTAGTCAAACTGGGCGTAAATACGTACTAGGATGTCCGTTGCAGCTTCGCTTGCAAAGAAATAAATAAAAATTTGTTATGCAGGGTGTGGGAAAAATTGCGCACACCAACAATGGAGAAGGGTAGAAAACCTCAAAACTAAGCAAAATGTATAAGGAACAAATTCTTTAGAAGGAATAGATACCGAGATATGGGAGGACGTTGCCAGTCTCTTTCATTCGCTGGTCCAGCTGGCAAAATACATTGTTGTCTGGATGGCGGCGTGCTGGATATCTTTCTGCGTAAGTCCTGGCTGCAGCGTAGGTCCGGTTACCAAACGCACCAAGGATCAGGTACATATCATAGTATTCGTGTAACGTTAGCCCATATCATTTCCCCTTCCGTGTTGACAGCGTACTGCAATGGAACGACAGCACAGTATGACAGTGGGCCTGCATACCGCGCGCTGAGTGTTGATCACTGTCGTATTGCAGTGAGCTATCTTTGTCTTTTCCATGCCATACGTGACGCCTTGTGGTCCTTGGTCCTCTCACACCATGACTACATGCATGCTCCAATTGACAGTTCCTTTTTACCATGATATCTCGGTACCTATTCATTCTAGAGAATTTGTTCCTTATACATTTAGCTTAGTTTTGAAGTTTTCTACCCGTCCCCGTTGTTAGAGTGCGCCATTTTTCCTATATCCTGTATACAGGAGCTTCGATTATCTGCCACCCTTTTATCCGTTACTTTCTGTTACCGTCACACCGCTAGATTTTTTGTATCAAAGTTTGAATACACATTCATAGTACGAAGAATTACATTAATCCATGTAAAATTTCTGTTATGCAATGTTTACTTGTATATGGCATTATTTCAGCCATTCCTAGAAAAATTCATGTTCACTTTTCGCTAATGATTCTCGGAATCAACACCACACGTTTTCACACACACAAACAATTCTCGGAATTAACATCCCCTACTGTTTCCGCTTGTCACTTAAAATTTTCTGGTAGTTTTGAAAGATCAACCTGTGTGGTAAATTTATATGCCCTACATAAAATGGCGGAAAAAACGGAGACGCGTATCTTTTTGGACTTAATAAAAAAGTTCGAAATCCTTCGATGTTTAAGGAAAGGCGAAAGTGCTTCCAGTTTAACAGAAATTTACGGTGTTATAAGAACTACCATTAACGATTTGTAGCGGGATGGTGACAAAATTGAGGACTCGGTAGGCAAAATGGAAGTGAACTATGGAATCGCAACTCGAAGGATAACGATAAAATGTGCCACTCGCAACCAACTTGATATCGCTATGTTTCGTTCAACAACGGAATAAAGGAATTCCTCTAACGGGGCCAAATATAGCACAGAAGGCCCTTTCTATGAATGCAAAAGTGAATGGTATCTATCTCTCTCTCTCTATTATCCGCGTATTTCTTAAATCCATTATCCTCTTGATCCCAAACCCTGACGGAAAATCGAGGTTCCACTGTGTGTAAAATTTTTTAAATATTTATTACTTGTATTTATTTTAAAAGAATAATCAATTCTATTATTTCACGTTTTATTTCTTTCACTTTTCATGTGGCCGCGTACGAACGGAGGGAGAGAGAGGGGGGAGAGAGAGAGAGAGAGGGGATAGAGAGAGAGAGAGAGAGAGGAGGGAGGAAGGGGGCGGATATATAACTTGAGGCAGAGCAGCGAGTCCCCAGGCTATGAGGGGTCGGCGGCGACGAAAATTTAGGGAAGACAACTTCGAGAAAGGGACCGGACCGAGGTAGTACTGGGAAGCCGTAAGCTGTGGTCAAAATTTCAAATGACTTCAGTGTAATTCGTGCATTTACCCGCATTAAGACTGCCCGAAGGAGGGCCGCAGATAGCCGTTGGGGTCCTCGGACTAAATGCGGTCCGCAGTAGCGAAAAGGTTGGTGAGCCCAACTCGGGTGAGGGACACGACCGAGGTTGCACTGCGAGTCTGTAAGCCATGTTCAAAATATGAAAAGTCCTCAATGTAATTCGTGCATTTGCCTGCATTAAGACGACGCGAATGAGGGGCGGAGATAGACCTTGAGATAAGAGCAGCGTTTCTCAACTTGGGGTCCTCGGACTAAAAAGGGTCCGCAGGGATGAGAAAAGGTCGGGAACCACTGAGATAAAAGACAGCTTTCGCTTTTCAGGTAGCAAGTGACACTCAACGATCAACGTTCAACACTCGTTACGAAATTAATTAAATAGATTACGGTAAAACTTAATATGGAACGTGAATAATTGTAAAAATGCAATTTCTTAAGGAAATGTAAATGCTAATGTCATTGGAAATAGACTTGGATTAAAAATTATTTTTGCGAGGTCGCTATTGCTTTATTTGACCCTGTGTGAATATAAAGATGAATGAAATTATCGTCACTGAATGTGGAACATTATTCAACAATGCGAAATTATTAATTGGAGTAATATTTAAAATGTCAAGAACTAAACCATTTCCCATTCTTTTCTTTGATCTCGAACAATGTATTCTAGGCCGTGCATGCTTGCTCGGCACACTTAAACATAAAATCTAGGAAATTTACTTATTTTTCAAAAAATGGTAGAAATTTTTGGGGGGTCGGTTTCTATTCGGGCAGATACGGTAGGTAAACATATGGTGATATCTCAATCTTAACATAAAATATTCCATTTCTATATTATTATTATTATTATTAGTGTGATACATCTCCATTAATGAAAGTCTTACTCTGTCAAATGCTGACGTCATCACGTTAACACGTTTTTAACAAACTTCCCGATTAGGTGGAAGGTTAAAATATCGCAGGAATGTTTGCTTCAGACAAAAATTAAATGATGAAAATAAAATACGAAGGCGATTTCCATTTCCAGTAAGATAACAAGTGAAAAGCGACTTTTTTAAAATGCAGGCTTTTATTCTTTTGGAAATTCAAATTAGAAAGAATTGACATATGATCTTCGAATTTAAACTGTTTTAGGAAAGTTAATCAATTTTGTTATTGGGAATAATTTTGAAACGAAAAAAAGTCTTTTATGACCGGTAATCGAACCCGGGTCTTCCACTTGCCGGGCGGATATTCTGCCACTGAACTATCGTAGCAGATCAATTTACTCGTTTCTGAACGCGGTTGTTTGTTATTATATTCATCTTTTTCCACCTACCATTTGAAATCTCTCATATTAAGTATAAATAAAAGGGAAATAAGTTGGATAAAAGAATTCCTCACCGGGAGGACACAAAGGGTCAGAGTAGGACAACTGTACTCAAATGAAATATCTGTCACATCGGGAGTCCCTCAGGGGAGTGTCCTAGGCCCCTTATTGTTCCTCATTTACATCAATGATCTCAATGAAAAAATAACTTCAGATATACATCTTTTTGCTGATGACTGCATAATATATAGGGGGATAAAAAGTCAGAATGATAGGAACAGCTTACAAGAGGACTTAGAGAAAGTGGCTACCTGGATATCAATTAATAAAATGGACATTAACGTCAGGAAAAGTAAACTCATAACCTTTACTAAAAGAAGAGTTAAGGAATGTAGGCAATATGAGCTAATGGATGACGAAATTCCTAAAAGTGAGTACTGTAATTATTTAGAAATAAATATCTCATCTGATTTTGGGTGGGGACAGCATATCGATCATGTTTTGAGAAAGGCATATAAATCAATTGGGTGATGAGGAACCTCAAGGGGAGAAAGAAAGAGAAAAAAATGTCTTTATTGGCGAGGTTGAGGCTCTTCCACCTAACCATTACAATTTGTTTACATCAGGATTTACATATTTAATATTTTTTTAAAAATTTACAATCTTATTTCACAAGAAATGGTTACCACGAGAGAAATATACATATACATGTACATTCTCTTATACATATGTAGATAAGTACAACAGAGACAATTTTGAATAATTATAAATATGGAGAAATTTCATTTTATACTTCCGAATATAAATGCTTGCTTTACAAATAAAAGACGAAAAAAGAGAGGAGAAAATATAACAAAAAATTTAAAAAAAATTAAAAATATATTTTTAAAACCACACTAGATAGACTTTAGCGTCGCAGAATTTAAAATACCAGAGGCTACTTACATTACAATGATTCCATGTTGGAGTGGATAAATCTGGCAGAAAGTGAAGTATGTGTAGGATTACATCATTCAGTTTAGCACTTGTTCATCAAATGTAGAAAGCAGGAGTTGCGGAAGCCTTCTAGTGACTTTAGCTTTGTTGTCTTTACGGGCAACTCATTCCAAAGTCTGCAGGACGATACATGAAATGAATTACTGAAAATGTTTGTTCTATGAGTTGGAATATTTAGCGTTCTTGAGTCACGGGTGTTTTTTTTTAGAGTAGGGAAGAGAGAAAGGAATAGTTAGACGAAAGATAATACAGTAGCCGAAATATTGTATTAAGGATATGGAGTTTCCTGCGGGAATCGAGATTAAGCCATGACATCTTTTTGTAATAGTCGGATATATGATCAGATTTTTTAAGGTTAAAAATAAATCTTAGGCAGGAATTTAAAGGTTTTTGAATTTTATTGGACAACTCTACTGATAGATCACTGTAGACTACGTCGCAGTAATCTATATGAGGCAGAAGAAGAGAGGATACGAGTTTTTGCTTTAAATTCTGGGGTAGGAATTTTTTAGTCTCTTCAATGAATAGAGGGAGGAGTTTACTTTTTTACGAACACTCGTGATATGGTCTGTCCACGTGAGTGTGTCATTTATAATAAGACCAAGATTTTTTATGGTTTTAAAGAATTGGATGGGTGCATTATCAACTTGCAGGCAGTCGATATCGAAGTTGATGTGAGAAAGGAGCTTTGGGTAACCTATCAAAATGGCTTGTGATTTAGATGGGTTTATTTCTAGGACATGATAACTGCTCCAATCGGTTAGTGATTTAAGGTCCGCATTCAGCTTACCAATGGCGTCTGGAAGTTCTGAGGTTTTTGGATGTATATAGATCTGAAGGTCGTCGGCGTAGAGGTGATAGGAGCAAGATATAATTGCCGTGAAGATGTCATTAATGTAAATGGAGAACAAAAGAGGGCCGAGAATTGATCCTTGTGGGACACCTCTGGTGACGGGGAGCCAAGAGGAGGAGGGATTATTTAGAGTTACTTTTTGGTGACAGTTATTTAGGTATGATGAGAGCCAATCTAACGTAGCACGTGAGAAACTTTGAGTTTGTCCATGAGGATATCTCTCTCGATTGAATCGAATGCCTTAGAAAAGTCGACTAATGTTAGAACCAGAGCCGTCTGAAGGGAGGGGGGGGGGCTGGGTGGGCAGTCGCCCAGGGCCCCGCGCTTATGAGGGCCCCGCGGGTCTTAGAGACGGCTCTGTAATTAAATGAGAAATTTGATTTGTATAAATAGGGGGCCTCGCGGCAACCCTCTTGCCCGGGGCCCAGCGCGTCTTAGCCTAGTACGCACTGGGAAACAATTTAAGGAAAAATTGTCCGCAAACATATACAAATGATGTTTCCGTTGTTTCCGAGATGTTTGTCAGTTTCTCGGAGACTGTTTGTGAGGTGTTTGCAGACTGTTTGCATACATGTTTCCGTGTTTTCTTCATGTTTCCGGTTTTTTTCCTGTTAGCAGAGACAAGTCTGCTAGTGTGGACGTGTTTGCAGACATTCTTGACCCCCCCTCCCCCCGGTCACGAGGTGTCAACCATCCCCTCTCTCTCAAGGCCGGTTGCACTGGTCATCATTTGAGTTCGAGCCACACTCTGGCGTAGGCGTTTTCTAGAATTCTATTTTCGGTCAATTGGCGTTTCATCGTATTCAATTCTTTGTATTTTGCGATGTCGTGGAGCAATGAAAAAACTCTATAACTAATAGAATTGTTTCGTGCACATAGCTTGTTGTGGGATGTGACATGCTCTGATTATAAAAACCGTGTAAAAAAACAAGACGGTTTAAAAGAAATCGGCGACAAGTTTTCAGTTAGTGCTCGTGAAATTGATAAAAAGTTTAAAAATCTTCGGTTTCAGTTTCGTAGAGAGCATAGAAATTTACTGAACTTGAAGAAAAGTGGAGCATCACCGAAAAAAAGCAAGTGGTTTGGGTACGGACCTCTGTTGTTTCTTCTGAGTGGTGAAGAGTCCCGAGGAAGCAGAAATACTGATTCTCCAGTGAGAGAGGTATGCAATTTATTTATATTTATTTACTTAACACAAAATACATATGCATTTGCAACTTTTGTGAACATACGGAAAATTAACCAGTAGTTTCGATAAGAAATTATTAACTAATAGTCCTAATTTTACTTTTTCAATTATTTACAAAAATTTCCAATTTAGATTTCTCATAATTTTTTAACATAATGTCCAGCTTTAAGCATAGAGGTTTTGCCATGGAACACTACCCTCTTCAGTAATGAAGTAGTCTCTGAACTCATTTCTGATATTATGTGCTGACTCAGTGCTTCGTCGGGGTAATCGTTGCAATTGGAGTAAACCCTCCGTTTGCTCAAGCTCTGCTCTCCATGAACCTTCAATAATCCTGCCATGTTCTACATATTCCATATCGAAAGTTCCGGGTGGGAAGTAGAAGTTTCTTGTCACAGAATTTCGCCGGAGAAAATTATGCAGGTGAATACAAGCTAAGGTGATGACCTCAACTTTATCAGGATGTAACGAAATTGTTGTCAAGAAAACTCTGAATTTCGCAGCCAAGATTCCAAACACATTTTCAACTACGCGACGTGCCCGACTTAATCGGTAGTTAAATATCCTCTCTGGAGTTGAACTACCCAACTGACCAGGGTATGGTTTCATCAGATTTGCTGATAACGCGAAGGCATCGTCAGCAACGATGACATACGGTACAGGTTTGCGTCCGGACGAGAGAGCTTGAGCTGGAGGCAACTTCAATGTCTTTTCCTCTATTTTTTTATGCAAACTTGTGTGTCTGAACACTCCGCCATCTGATATTCGCCCTTGACACCCAACATCAGCATGCAGAACCTTGTAGTCAGAGCTCACTAAAGCTAATAGTACAATACTGAATGTGCTTATAGTTAAAATACAGGCTGCCACTGTCATCTGGACACTTGATATGTATATGTTTCCCATCCAGAGCCCCAATACATTGAGGGAAGTTCCATATTTTCGCAAATCCTTGTGCTGTGTTAATCCACTCTTCTTCTGACGATGGCATATGGAGAAAATATTTAGTATACTTAAATTAAACAAGCACTTAAATTTTGACAAGTGTTTATCTGCAGTGTCAATCTCCCCACACCTGGTGTCGTTTTGAATTTACACCTTTCTGTACCAACAATGACTGTACTACCAATAATGCCTGTATTAAATATTTCTCTTCTTTTACCAGATTGATGACAGTGGACCTGAAGATGGCAGCGAAGGAGTACGAGAATACATGTCTGAAAGTGCTTGTGATACCAACAATGAAATAACCCACACCGATGTAAGTACTTCTCGAGAAGGTACCTCAAAACATACTTTTTCTACTCCTCTGTCAAGAGTAAACAAGAAAAAGAAAAGTGAAGACAGATTGGATGAGGCTTACAGTGCCATGAAAGTTTTAACAGAAAGTGCCTCTAACCGGGATGAATACACATCTTTCGGAGACTTTGTCGGTAAAAAACTGAAAAAATGTAGTGGGCGTCCTCGTGAAGTAGCTATTGCACAGCACAATATATGTGATATCCTGTTTAAACTTGAAATGGGATTTTTGAATGCAGATCTCCCAACTTGCTATAGTACCAGTCCTTCAAGTGGACCTTCTTCAGTAGTAGGATCTCCTTCTCCTTACCCCTCCAACAGAAATACAACATCTCCTTCTCCTTACCCTCCTAACAGAAATGCAACATCTCCTTCTCCTTACCCTCTCAACAGAACACATTACCCTCCTTTTCCATCCCCTCAGTCAATGGGAAATGACCAGAATGTCAACCAACAGACTCAACATGTCTCCCAATATGAAACCCATACTCCCAATCATTATTCCATTGAGGGTGATCAAGGAAATTCTTCCAATGATGAACTTTCTTCCCACGTTCAAAATGATGTCATACCACCCCTTAACATTGATTTTCCACTTTGAATGGAATTAATGTCCATCACCGGAGATTGTAAATTTAATAATGACATTTTTGTGATGGCGTTGTCATGATTTAAGGTCAGAAATAAATAAATTACGTAAAAACGCAGTTTTTTTCCTACCCTTCTTCTTAAACCTAGGCTGATGAAAGATAACCTCTTGCATTCCTGGAATTGCATTAAAAAATTCTAAATAACAATACTTTCCACATTTTGAGAAATAACAATTTTTTAATCATCCTATTTAAGTGACACATCCCTCTGAAAAACTTGAAAATACAGTTTCATTTACATTTTTAGATCAAATTCCTGAAATTCCAGAGGTCATCTTTCGTCAGCCAAACTATATCACATCTAAAATAATTATTTAAACTTATCTTAACGTATTCCCTTAGTGACGAAATGATAGCCTCACACACCTCGGGGACTATTTCAGAGATAATCTGCTTTGAGATCTTGAACGTGTATTGTAAACTCGTAAATGAATCTCCTGATGCTAGAAATCGTAGAGTTACCGCTAACCGGATAGAAGGTGGGATTTCTGATCTCAGTTGTGTGTCTCTTCTCTTTATCCTGGGACCCACCATTTGCAAAATAATTTCGAAATCCGAAGCAGACATACGAGTGAAATTTCTAAAACCACTACCATCTTCAAGCTTCAGTTCTGCTAGAAGGTTATCAGCATACCCAGTTTGAAGCACAGTACGAGTCCACCATCGTTTCTTTCTTTTGTGGCTTCGTGAACACTCCATAATAACGTAAAATGCACAAGCAATTCCAGCGTCCTCCTCCACGGACATCTCGGTAGGTACTGCGATGTGTGGACGCAAAACAATGTTTGCAGACTGTTTCTGGATACATGTTTCCCAAGTCTGCAAACAGTCTGCAGACGGTCTGCAAACAGTCTGGAAACACAGAGAGACAGTTTCCGTCAAAGTTTGCAAACAATGTTTCCCAGTGCGTACTAGGCTTTTGAGACGGCTCTGGTTAGAACTGTAATTTTTTTGTGTCCATCGCTGCCCGTATATCGTCAGTTATTTTTAAGAGCAGTGGATGGGCTGTGGTGTTTTCTAAATCCAGATTTGAAAGGATCTAAAAGATTGCGTCTTTGGAGGAAGTCAGTCAGTTGCTCGTGGACCAGTCGTTCTAAGACCTTAGATAGGGTTGGTAAAATACTGATAGGCCTGTGATCGTTTAAATTTTCTGGAGCTGACTTTTTTGGAAGAGGAATGACCATAGCTTTTTTCCACTGTGAAGGATATTTACCTTGCATTATTGATGTGTTTATGATGTAAGTAATTGCTGGCAGGATATAAGGTGTGAGTTTATTAAGCATTTCTGTAAAAATTCCATCTACCCCGTAAGATTTGAACTTAATAGATTTTTAGCACCTGAGTGTCTGAATCTAAAAAATAGGAGAGAAGTTGAAATCGGTTAGACTAGCTGTTGACTGGAAGTTTTTCTTTCTGTCATGGGAAGAGACGGTACTGCTTTTTTTAGTTAAGGGTGTAATAGTAAAGAATTGGTTAAGTGCGCCGAGGGAGAAGTTAGGATTGGGAATCGAGTTTTTTTGTTTACCTATGCCTGTGTTCCTTAAGTTTCTCCAAATTGATGCTTGCGATTTGTTAGTGCCAATAATTGAATGGTAATATTTTAACTTGGAGTTTCATAGCATCTGTTTGGTTTTATTGAGCAATTGCTTGTAGTATTCATGATCAACAAACCCCTTCGTCCTTTTGAAGTCACGAAAAGCAGCGTCTCTAAGTTTCATAATGAGTTTTATTTCTTCCGTTATCCACGGCGTTTGCCGTTTGGAGACGCGAACAGTTTTCATAGGAGCGTGTCGATCATAAATGTTGATTATCATGCTATTTAACGCCTCGACCTTGTCATTTACTTCCTCGGAAATCTCAGTGAAGTACCAGGGTACGTTGGCGGCGTCCGCAAAGAAACTTGTGTCGTCTATGTTTTTTAAGTGTCTGTAATTAATGATTTTAGATTTTTGTTTTGGGACCTTAAGAGAGAAAACAATATATATTAAGTCATGTAATGAAATACCAGGAACCGGTAGTTGCCCGAATGATACTGTTTTTCTTATACTGGAGGTCGCTATTAAGTCAAGCCAGGTGGAAGAATATGGGGTTTGATGTGTAGCATCGAGAGGAAGAATATCTAGCCCTAAGGAATCGAAGGAGTTTCTTAAACAGTGTGTGTCGTAGCTATTTGCGGAAAGAAGATTGGCATTAAAATAACCCATTGCAGTTATGTGATCTGAGTTAGGGATGTGTTCGGTTAGAGACTCAAAAATGTCCGTTAAGTGGTCTATTTTAGGTGGCCGATAAACCGAGCCGACGATGAGTTTATGCGAGTTTAATGTAATTTCGATAAAAATAAATTCTGGGCGTTTTGAATAATGTGGTTCGCTAAGGCTAAGTATTTTATATTTCAAGTTCGTCCACATGTGCTATGAGGCTCTGAGCGTTTATGTGAAAAGTTTGGAAACAACGCCGAAAAGGTTTGAAGGTTTTACTGAGTAGGCCCCCCGTAGCTTCAAAACTTCCCGTGTGTGTGTGCGCGCGCGCGCGCACGGAGTAGTATCGAGGTTTCCTTCATTCGTACCGTTCCCCGCTCTCTATCCTGGCCAGGTTGGCGACGCTAGGAGCCTGCGAGAAGCCTTATTCGATGAGAAATGGCTTCCAGAATCGCTTACGGCCATAGTTACCTATCCGACAGTGAGGGATCCAGTAAGTCCAATTACGATGGAAGGAGTCGAGCGGCAAACTTACAATTAGTTTATCTACTACTCGCCCATTCCCAAAGAGCTGAGCGATATATCTTCTCTATCAATATAAAACTCAACCTGTCCGGCTGGCTGGGAGTCTGCCGTTTCCTTAAAATATTTCTCGCTTAATATCTTCGGATCTACTAAGCCTAAAGAGTTGAAATTTTCACAATCGTTAAACCCCTATGAGGTGGTCCCTAGAAAAATCAAGCATCCCGGAAAAAGTCCCGGATTTGACTCCGGGAGACAAATATATTTTCTCATAAGTTTACACGGGATTTTCGATTTCCCAAGGTGCAAGATTTTTTATTTCGTTCATCAAAATACATAAATATCGACCAATTTTCTCCATTTTTGCTTTATTCGACGGTTAAAACAATAAAATATCTTATTCTTGCAATGTTTAGATGTTATACGGAGGAATTTGACAGAAATACGTATTTATTTTCGAATTTTTATCGCTTTTTCGTACTCTTTCCGGGTGTTACCAAGGCGTCCCGCATTGTTGCCTCCGATTGAATTAGCGTCTATTAAACCATGAAATAGACGAAAGAATTACGTTATTCGCTTCGCGCTTTTTATGAAGCATCGAAATTATTGTTGTAGCAACGTCAAACATAATAGATTGCAACTTAATTAATTGCAGATAAGTTTGATTGTACTCGTATGGTTCACCCGTGTGTATTGCAGGCAGAAAATTTTGGATTTTTTAAAAAAAATGGTAACCCCCAGAGTGAACCAGTCCTTTTGAGTGTTACATTTGTGCCCAAGTTGAGGAATAAATTCAGGTTAGATTTTTATTTTAGATTTTAGCCCACGTAACGTAACCATCCTAACATCTGGAGGAAAAACAACAAATATTGTTTACAAGGAAGTATTATAAACGAAAGGTAAAGTATGATGATATATTACTATTTTAGATTATTTTCAGACAGCCTCCGGTATTTGTGTTTTATTTCGTTCTCGGACTTATTTTTCAGTTACGTTATTTTAACCTTCAACAAAATAAATACTGTGCCGCTTTAATATTCCCAGCGAAGTCGGGTACATCTGCAAGTTGAGTTATAAAGGAAAGAACGTTTAACCTCCTCAGTAGCTCTTTTAAACTTTCTCTCTATAAGCTATCCCTGAATGTAGTCATTTTAGACTACAATTTTTATGCGTTCTTTGGACGAAGTGAACGCATGCATATAGGGGAGGTCGTTTCCGTCAGTCCGTCCACATGTTAAAACTCTGAAACTGCTAGACGTATTATGATGAAATTTGGTATTGGGGAGTTTTACTGAAATAGGTCGATCGATTTAAATTTTGGTCAAAATCGGACAACAATGATGACCACTTTACATGGAGACCTACAATGTTCCTTTGTTTCAACTCGGGAATACCAGAACGTATTTTGATGAAAATTGGTATTGGGGAGCTGTGCTGGTGGTGGAGAGATTCCAATTTTGGTTAAAATCGGACAACAATTACGATCACTTTACATGAAGACCTACACGTAGTTTATAATGTTCCTCAGTTTCAACTCGGGAACCGCTTGACGTAGTTTAATAAAATTTCGTGTTGGGAAGTTTTAATAAAATTGGTCGACCGATTCCAATTCTGGTCAAATCGGGCAACAATCACAACCACTTTACGTGAAGACCTATAAGTAGTTGACAATGTTCCTGTTTCAACTCGGGAACCGCTTGATGTATTTTGATGAAATTTGATATTGGAGACTTTTGCTAAAATTGGTCGACCGATTCCAATTTTGGTTAAAATCGGACAACAATTACGGTCACTTTACAGGAAGACCTAAACGTAGTTTATAATGTTTGTTTCAACTCGGGAACCGCTTAACGTAGTTTAATAAAATTTCGTACTGGGAAGTTTTAATAAAATTGGTCGACTACTTTACATGAAGACCTAAATGTATTTTACAACGTACCTCGCTTGCTTCTCGTTAAATTTTCATCTGAGAGAAAAATATTGAGAACATTGTTAAATCTCAAAGAACGCATTTGGAAACTCTGTGTATTCCAACATGGAGTACACCTTTCCAATCTTGTTGTTTTTGATGATGTCATTTAAAAACACTCGGGGAAGAAGACCACCCCAAACATTATCCCAAGCAACCATGGCTCAGCCGAGAAAGAAACAATTGATTCAGGACGTATAGACGGCCATATTCATTAGCGCAGTTGCCGTCTCCGGTAGGAATGAAAATTTCTGAGTCGGAAGGAGAAATAAGTAGTTTTTAAAGATTTATCGTAGTAGCTGAGCACCAAACCATTTTGCAATGTTCGGTGACGTTAAGTTCCTCGAGTTGGCTTAATAGTCTATTCCGAGCAACAATAAGAGCTTCACATCCGAATACTTTTCTCCTATTTTGACGATATACAGGCAAACCTCTCTTAACGAAGTAGACGCGTTTCTGGCATCTACTTCGTAGTCGGGAGTTGCCGGAGTGAATGGGGATAAATTTCAGTACTTTGTTAGCGCCTACTGTTTAAGATTCATCTCTTTAGATAATGAGCCGAGAAATCCGGCCACGGTCGACTAATATGAACTATTCATGACTGAATGTAATGCTATTTTTAACAAATTTCCCGAGTAGGTAGAATACTGTACTTTGGTAGGAATGTTTAATTCTTATAGTAAAGCTATTTACGAAAAGAGACCCGGGTTCGACTTCCGTAGATAATTTTTATTTTCCGTAAGATAACACGTAAAAATCGATTTTTCGACTTACAGGCTTTCACTCTTTTGCAAATTAAAATTAGAAAGAATTGGTCTACAATCTTCAAACCTAAACCATTTTAAAGAAAAATAAATAACGTTTCTTATCCTTATCTTCACATTTCGCCTACGACTCGAAATCGCTCAAGTTAGACCAGTGGCGGCTCGTGTATAGGCACTGCGGAACTGCAGCACCCCCTATTTCCACTTGATATTATCGATAACATTTAATATAATGAGTCCTTTTTTCTTTAATTCTTTCTTTATTTTTGTAGTACAATATATATTCCTTAAGCTTAATGTCAGTACTTCAGTAGCCATCCCCCAGTTTATGAAAAAGATACAAAAATCTTTGTATGGAACTGTGCGCTTCACAGTGCCAGCGACGTGGTGTTTGACTGTTGTGCGCATGCGCACATAGGAGGGGGGGTGGGGAGGAAGGCGGGACTGCCAGGTAGAGAGAGCATTGTTGCTCTCGCAGTGCCGGCTCTGGCGTGATGGTGGAAGGAATTTTTTTTTACTCAGCGTGTGTTGTGCTTAAAAACCGTGTACCATATTCTTGAATGTGATAAAGTGTAGAAGAGTGTAGAATTAGATTATTATTCTGCTTCCAGCTATTCTATTTGATTCATTTTTTTTTCGGTTCCTTTATTTAACAGAAAACTTGAACCATGGCCTTGCATCCCCAAGAAATAAGTTCTGTGACTGTAAGTGAACTTCAACGGCTTAAGTTTTCACAGCTATCTCTCCATGAGAAAGTTACAGTTAAGAAAAGAGGTCGTTCAACACCTGATATTCTAATATCTCAACCAGGCAAAAGCAACAACGAGAAATATATTCGTAGCTGTAATTATGAATGGTACCAACGGAAAAGTTGGCTTTGCGGCTATGAAGTAAAAAATGCGCTGTTTTTCTTCCCGTGTTTGCTGTTTGGAGGTGATGTACCATGGACAAAAGATGGTTTTAGAAATATAAACAAAATGAAAGAAAAAACTGAAAAGCATGAGAAGTCAAAGAAGCACGTTGATTATGTTGTTTCACTGTCACTTTTAGGAACCGTAAGTATTAAGGAGAAACTTAGTGAGGCATACAGACTTTCAATCAATGAGCATCATATAAAAGTTAAAAAGAACCGCGAAATTTTGTCCAAAATAATAGACTGCATTTACTTTTGTGGAAACTATGAAACTCCCTTACGTGGACATGATGAAAAAGACGATTCAGTAAATCCAGGGGTATTTAGAGGATGAGTAAATTTTGCATCTAAATTACATTCAGATTTGAAGAATCACTTAGAAACCAGTGTAGTCTTCAAAGGTGTTTCTAAGAGCATTCAGAATGAGATACTTGACTGCCTGCTACAAATATACCATGAGGAGCTAAGGACGGAAATTAGAAAAGCTTCCTTTGTAGCTGTCATGGCTGATGACACAACAGATGTTTCGGAACACACTCAAATGGTCCTTGTTCTACGGTACGTATTGAATGAAGAAATATTTGAGCGTTTTTGGGGATTATTTATTCCAGAAAATCAAACTGCAGATGGCATATCAAAACGTATTTTAGAACAATTGGACATAATCCTTCAAGGAAATGGACAAAAACTGATAGCTCAGACATTTGATGGTGCAAATGTCATGAAAGGCAAAAAAGCAGGAGTTCAAGCAAAAATAAAAGCAGTTTATAGTAATGCACATTTCATTCACTGTTATGCACATCAACTTAATTTAATAATGTAGCAAGTATTACACGAAACGCAAGAATATTTTTCTCTAACATTCTGGCTATTCCAACATTCTTCTCAAGATCACCACAACGTGTGTCCATTCTCAAGAAACATATGGACCATAAACAGAGTTCATGAAAATTTGCAACCTTTAAAAAACTGCCTTACTGAAATTCAGTCAACATCAAATGCAGATCAAACCATTGCAGAAGCAACAGGAATTTTAAAATACCTGAATGATGATAATTTCAAGTTTTGGTTAGAGCTTTTTCATCAGATTATGCCTCATGTTGAAATAATTTACAACCAAATGCAATCTCGAGAAATTAGTGTGTTTAAAGTTAATGAATATATAACAAATTTCAAAACTGCTATTTTAGAATTGAGAAACTCAAAGTACTGTGAGAATCCTTCAAAGACACTCATGGCAGAAGCTAAGGAAGTGTGTGACTATATATGTGTTGATATAATGGACAGATATTCTTCCACTAAACACTTAGTAGCTGCTAAATTGTTCAACAAGAAATGCTTCACTAGATTTAAGAATGAACATCCCACAAAAGAGATAGTACTGACCACTGAAGCTTATCCCATGATTGACAAAGAAAAGCTTGAAACTGAACTAAAAGTATTCTATTGTAGGACTGATATTCATGAATATTGCAAATTAATTGAGCTGCTGAAATTTATCTTGGAAAATAATCTAGACGATGTTTTTAGTGAAATTACGAAACTGATAAAAATCCTCTTGACAATTCCCATGACTACATCAGAGGCAGAGCGCTGCTTTTCAACATTGAAAAGAATAAAAACTTTTTTAAGAAGCACTATGAATTCGGAAAGACTAAATGCGCTTGCAGTATTTTCAATGGAGAAAAATTTCCTCAATTGTCATCCAGAGATCAAGGAGAAAATTATTGAACTTTTTGCGCAAATTAAAACAAGAAGAATGGATTTCATTTTTAAATGAATAGATCAAGCTTGAACTGTAACAATTTAAGTTAAAGTAAGTAAAAAATGTTTGGTTTTTTTTGTTAAGATTTTATCAAGTTCCTGAATAAATTTTCTTTTTATACATGTTTTTTTTCCTTTTACACAATTTTAAAACAAAGGCTAAAAATTTTCTGGAGCAGCACCCCCACTAATTTTAGCTACGAGCCGCCACTGTTAGACATTAAGATCATATTTATTGGAAAAACTTAAGCTTTTTAATGATGTATTGCCTAGACCACCGTCATTGTTAAACCCAGTGGCGTAAATATGGGTACGAAAGTTACGCGACCGCGTAAGGGCCCAATACCAAGGGGGCCCTCACCCTTGCATACATTGTTTATAATAATTTATAAATTTAATTATTCATAATAAATATAAATACTTAGTTTATCAAAATTCTATATTTACGTTATTTCTATTAATATCCATTACACTCAGAACACACTAACAAATATTCAATTATTAAGTGGGGCCCTGAGAGATTTTTTGCTAGGGGTCCAAAAGCTATAGCTACGCCACTGGTTAAACCTCGAGATTTTATTGTCGTCTCAATGTCATACTATATACTTAAAGAAAGTGTGCTTTGAAAGCTTTAATAGGAGAGTGTAGGAGTGAGAGAGAAGAGAGAGAGAGACAGAGAGAGGGAGTGAGAGAGAAGAGAGAGAAAGAGGGAGGGCGACAAAGGAGGGAGAGGGAGAGATATACATAAAGATAATGTTCCTTATAAGGGCGAAATTGAGACTAGTAAGCCTATTTTTCCAGAGAAGGAGAGAGGGAGGGAGTGATAGTGAGGAAAAGAGAGATAAAGAGAGAGAGAGAGATGGAGAAAGACAGATAAGGAGGGAGAGATAGAAAGATAATGGTTTTTATTAGGGCGAGATTGAGACTCATCATCATCATGCTTCTGTCCGAAGACAGGTTTTAACTGAATCGCTGCCTCCATTTCTCTCTCTCCCTAGAAGCCTCTTTTATACCTCTATAAGTATTATATCCCTGCTTTATATTATCTAATATTCCTATTCTTTTTCTCCCTCTTCCTCTTCTTCCACTAATTTTTCCTTCTAAGATCGTCCTTTGTAAACACTGTCTTCTCAATATGTGCCCTATCCAATTTGCTTTTCTTTTCCTGATAGTTTTTATTAGCATCCTTTCTTCTCCAACCATTTCTAATACTTCTTCGTTTCTCTTCCTCTCTGTCCATTTCACTTTCATCATTATTCTCCATACCCACATCTCAAAACTTTCTAAATATTTTTCCTCCTTTCTCCTTACCGTCCACGTCTCTGCACCATAAAGAGCTATGCTCCATATGTAGCATTTTGCTAATTTCTTCCTTGTTTCTAAATTTATTTTCTTGCTTGTGAGAAGCTCCTTCTCCTCATTAAATGCTGCTTTTGCCATTGCAATCCTACTTCTGATGTCCTGTGTACTACTTCCATCATGTGCTAAAATACTGCCGAGATATTTGAAACTACTTACTTGTTCCAATTTTTGGCCATTTACCATTATATTTAATTCTTTATGTTCCTTTGAAACCACCATGCCTTTCGTTTTTTCTGTATTGATCTTCATTCCATATTGTTGGCCAACCTCCACTAGTCTGTCTGTCATCCTCTGAAGCTCTTTCTCGCCTTCTGCTATTAAGCCCTGATCATCTGCGTATTTAATGGTGGTAATACTTTCACCTCCTATCTTAAATCCTTTCTCTTCCATCAACGCTTCTTCTGTTATTGTTTCTGCATAAATATTAAATATCGCTGGTGAAATAGGACAACCCTGCCTCACTCCCCTCCCTATTGAAGTACTTTCTGTTTCTTCTCCTTCAACCCTGACTCTAATCTTTTGATCAAAGTAAAGGTTTTTAAGCAGTCTTTTATCTTTCCAATCTATTCCTATTTTGTTTAAAATTCCCAGCATTTTATCCCATTTCACTCGGTCAAAAGCTTTCTCCCAATCTACAAAACAAAAATACATATCTTTATTGACGTCTAGCGCTCTTTCTATCATCATCCTCATACATCCTATAGCATCTCTAGTCCCCCTTCCTCTTCTAAAACCAAACTGATTATCTTGCAGCTCCTTTTCTATTTTACATTCAATTCTTTTGGTTATTATTCTGGTTAGAACTTTAGCTGTATGAGAAATTAAACTAATAGTTCTGTAGTCCTTACAACATTTTGCATTGTTCTTTTTCTCCAGTGGTACCATCACAACATCTAAAAAATCTCCAGGCCATATGCCAGTATCATATACTTGGTTAAAGAATATTGTGAGTTGCTTAACTGCTTTCGACTCCAAAACCTTAAGAAAGTCCACGGGTATATCATAACTCCCAACAACCTTCCTTCTTTTCATGTCATCAATTGCTCTTTTAACTTCAGACTCGAGAATACTTGGTCCTAGCTGATCTTCTTCCACATCCTCTTTTTCATTTAATTCAATATTTCTTGGCTTTCCTTCTTTGTCATACAGAACCTCAATGTATTCTTTCAAGACATTCTTTACATTGTCTGGCTCCGATACTATTTTACCACTTTTGTTCATGATTCCTTTACGTTCTATCTTTCTTGCTTTTTTCTTGAATAGTTCCCTTGCTTTGCTATACATGAGGTCTGTTCTACAAATTCTTTCACATTCGACAATCTCCTCGCATTTCTCATTTATCCACTGTTCTCTGGCTTTATCTGTTTCCCTTCTTAAAGCATTATTTTACTCCTTGTATTTTCTTTGGCCTTCTTCAGTGTTTATGTTCTTCCACTTTCTCCGCTCTTCCATTTTTTGCAGCATGGCTGCTGTGATCCAGGGTTTTTTGTTTCATTCACCCGTTATCTTTCCTACCTTCTTTTCCATTACATCTTTAATGTTGCTATGGGTGTATCTCCACTCCTCATCTACATTCTTCCTATTTTCTTCAGCTCTCTCCCCCAACCTTTCCTCCAGCTCAGTCATAATAGCCTCCTTGTTTTTAAGGAGTTCCTCTAAGTTCCATTTCTTGTCAACTCTTATGTTTCTCTTAACGCTCTTCAGTCTACATTGTATATTTGCCACCAAAAGGTTGTGGTCAGAATCGATATCTGCCCCTGGTAGTGTTTTCACATTTCTAATGCTATTTCTAAATCTTTCATTGACTAGTATGTAATCTATCTGGTATCGTCTCTGGTCTCCTGGGCATCTCCATGTGTAAAGTCTCCGCTGGTGATGCTTAAACCATGTATTAGTTACAATTAATCTATTTCTATGGTAGAATTCCACAAGTTTATCCCCTCTTTCATTTCTCTTCCCTAGTCCATATTTTCCCACTATGTTATCTTCCTGTCCCTCTCCGACTACACTGCTCCAATCTCCCATTACTATGGTGGTGATCCTTTCTTTTCCCTCCTCCTCCAATATCTCCATAATCTGTTCATAGATTTCATCTACTTCGTCGTCGCCAGCATTAGTCGTTGGCATATACACTTGAATTATAAGCATTTCCACTGGCTCCATCTGAAGTTTTACGGCTATTAATCTATCATTAACTGTCACTACCTTGCTAATTCTTTAAGCTATCTCTTTTCTCATTATAATCCCCACTCCCCTTTCCTTTTTCTCCCCTCCCGAGTAAATAATCTTAAATTCGTCTGAATTTATCTCGCCTTCTCCTTCCCACCAAACTTCACTAAGACCTACTATACCTACATTATTCCTTCTCATTTCCCTTTTTAAGTTCTCTAGTTTACCCCCTGAATTCATAGTCCTAACATTCCATGTGCCTATTTTTAATTTCTCACTACTAGCTTTCTTATTAATGTTACATTTCCTCTGTGCATCCCCTAGGGTAGTCCCCACCCGGAGATCCGATTGGGGGACTATTTTACCTCCGGAATATTTTACCCCAGAAAGATCCATAGAGGTATTTTTCAGCTTTTCAGCCTATCATGGGAAATATAATGAGGTAGTTTCCCCTTGCTTTCCTCATCGCAGTTTCACAGAGTGATTACCCATCTGTAGCTGTTCAGATCCACATGATCACCACCTACAGAGGTACTGTGCATGCTGCTTCCCTTGCACAGGGGGATGTAAAACTCCCAAGACTGCTTCTTAGTCTGACTCTTCCCCTCAGACCTTTCCGGCTTGGATGGTCCTACCAGGAGAATTATCTCCCGCCGGCATAGCTCTTTGGTTCGTAAGAGTACACAAACCCTCCCACCTCTGTAAGGTTATGCAGTCCTTAGGGAGGGAGGGAGAGATTGAGACTAGGAAGTCTATTTTTCCAGAGAAGGAGAGAGGGAGGAAGAATAAGAGGGAGGAGAATGGGATAGAGGAAGAGATAAAAGGAGGAAGAATGGGAAGTGCCTTAAATTTAATACTTAATTCACGCATATCCCTCATATTTGACGAGCAATTACGCTAGTATAATAATGAATTGCATGTAATTACACCAAATCGTGAGATAGAAAATGTCTTGAGAATATTTACTGCCAATGGAACATGCAACTTTTCAGGCATGCGGTGATGTAGGCCTAGTTGGAAATTATTTTACGGGAACAATCACAAAAACTATATGTTGTCTGTCACAAAGAGTGGCACAAGAAATGACAAGCGTTCTAATGTGTTCGAAAATAATGCACACGAATTTATGCAATGAAAGTGAAGATAATTTTTCAGGATTTTTAAAAATAAAAAATAAGAATGAGAGCAGGACGGACTCAGTTATAAAGGAGCCTCGTAGTCAGAGGCTTCGATAACCTAAGTTTGCCTGTATCACGTAATCTGGTCTGGGAACCACGGCCCAATTGATGTGCAAAAATTGCTACTATTTTAAGTGGTTCTTGGATTACTCTTTTGAAACAATACTAATATGGTGAAGTTGCTTAATATCTGGATTAACGGGCAAGTTTAAAGGAATATGCCTTTAAGTACTCTTTTAATTAATGAAAAGGCAAAGTGATTACATCAACATATTTGTGAACTGTGGCTAATTAAATCGATAGTTAGGTAACGACTAAGATGAAATTTTCGAGCTGGGAACATCCAGATTCCTAGGAACGCATCTCTAACATAACTCTTGGGAAACCTGTATTTAAAATAATTGCCGAGGAAATGATAAGAGAGGCATGGGAAGATGTAGAAACGGGTAAAAGAGGGTGGAAGTCTAATTAAATTATTTAGATATGCAGACGACAAAGCATAGATGAGTAATTTTAAAAAGGACCTTCAAATGCAAGTTAGTTCCTGAAATGAAAAGACAGAGGCATTTAGGAAGAAAATCTATAAGATGAACACGAAAGTCATGAGATTTCCCGAGAGTAGGGGTAACAGGGTCAATGTCACAGTGGATGTGGAAAGGTAGAACTTTTTACTTATTAAGATAGTACTCTGTAATAGGATGGAAGAAGTATGAAAGAGGACAAGGATAGCAAGAACTAAGGAAGTATATACGAGACGGCGAGAATTGTTAATCGGCAGTCTAGGCAAAATTTGAAAGAAAGCAGTCTATTGATAGAAGTTATAAAAAGGAGAATGATAGGAATAAGGCAAAGAGGTAGGAAGAGGAAATGTATGCATATGACTCGTTATACACTGGGTTGCGTTCCTGAAAATCGCCGCGTATAAAGGGAGGCTTCTAACATGTAATAAGAGGGGTTTCATTCCCGAACGCGCTTGATTTCGATCTTTCAAGACTAAATTAATCATTAGTACACCTACTTCTCATACATATTTGACAAAATAGTAGTAAGTAATATATTCAAAACACAAAAACAAGTAAAATACTAAAATAGTAATTAAATTTCAAAATTAAATACATCTTCACTATAAATGTGCAAATTTATTCAAAGTTATTCAACAGGAGCTTCTTCAGGTCTGGCAAGCCCTCCGGCTGAAGTTGAAGGCTCCGAAGAAAAGGAAGCTGAAGCCTGCTTTTTCAAGAACCTCTTGATGGAAATCTAACTTGCAGTCTACATCTTCTGATTATAGACCTCCTTAGCATTTAATGGCATTTTCGATTCTCTTCGCACCTTAGAATTTCTCATGAGGTCTGTGTCACGTTTATCAACTTAAAAGCCTGAGACATGATCTTCGTTGTGAGGGTTCTCACAGGCTCAAACTCCTTAGGGCTTTACTCCGATTACTATCTGATATGGTCATTCAGAGCGAGAAGATCTTCGTTGCTCGGGTCCTCACTGTGCGATTTTAGCAGCTCATCTACATTTTTTCTTTCTTTGGGTTGGTAACGTCATTCTCAATCGTGAAGTCTCTGACGTCATTAAGTATTTCAGGCCAGATTTTTTTCCACACGCCATTCATACAGTGAGGAGTGAGTTTATCCCAGGCATAGCGAATGATATCAATCGTTATCTTGATATTAAAATTGTGCCAGGATTCCTTGATGCTGAGCTTATCGTCCGCATCATATTCTCTGTTAAGCCTGGAGAAGGTTCTATGCAGGTAATAGGCTTTAAAATTTACTGGATTGGAGGAGCGATGAGGTGATGGGAGGGAGGAACAGCACGTAATCAGCAACATTTGGTAGCTGATCAGGAGCATTATCCAAAACAGCGAGAATTTTGAAGATATCTTCTCCTTTTTAAAATAGGCTTTCAATTTACCCTGTAGATTCCTAGAAAAATATTCACTAAAAATCGTAGACGTTATCCTGACCTTCTTATTCGCCCTCCAAACAACAGGCAATCTTGTTTTTACGCATTCCTTCAGTGAGCGCGGATTTTCTAAGTGATATAACCATGACAGGCCTTATTTTGTAGTCACTGGTAACATTGCCGCCCAAACTGGGCCAGCTTGCCTACGACTTTACAGGGCCACGCGCTTTATAAAAAATATTTGTTGTACTTGCAAAGTACATGTATTTTTTAAATCGGAAAATATCGCACAATTACAGTGCGAGAGATTGCTTTATTTATTAAAATTCACTACTACAACATTGCTGAGTTCGAGCATATTATTCGCAGTCTGCATGCCGACGTCGTGATAGGCACAGAAAGTTGGTTAACGGATGAGATTCAGAGTCAGGAGATATTTTCTAGAGACTATCGCGTCTATAGTAAAGATCGCGCTAATAGATCGGGCGGGAGAGTTTTAGCGATAAGTACGATAGCAGTGAGATTCCGATAAGTGCCGAGGATATCGAGAGTGTTTGGTGCCGCATAGGTCAAGAAGGCTCCAAAAAGGTGTTCTTATGCTCGTTTTACAGGCCACCTAACGCTGGTGTAGATTGTATTTTAAGTCTCGAGAAACAACTATCAAAGATTAGACTGATAAATCAAGATGGAATCGTTATAGTCGGCGGTGACTTTAACTTACACTCTCGAAGTTGGGAAAACCTATGTTTCGAATCTAGAGGTAAAGAACGCGAATCCTGTGAGGCATTAATCGAAAAATTCTGCGAGCACTCTCTCCTTCAATTAGTCAGAAAGTCAACGCGAACGGAAAACATATTAGATTTATTAGCAACTAACGTCCCAGAAAGAATAAACAAAGTCACCATTGAAGATGGGATAAGTGATCATCTGGCCGTATATGCAGAGTGTAAGTTGAAAATCGATAGGCACCTCAAAGAAAGTTTTATATATTTGCTAAGGCAGACTTTTCAAGCTTCAGGTCGCGCCTACGAGAAATACCACCTGGCTTCCGTGATATGACCGAACGATCAGGTGCTGAGTCGTCATGGACACTATTCAAGGATATAATGCTAGAGGATATCGATAAGTACATTCCAATTAAATTGAAGGTCGACAATAAAGAGCCACGTTGGTACAATAAGCAAGTTAGGATTGCGCTTAGGCGTCAGAGAATAAACCACGCGAAAATAAAAAATATGCCGTCTACATCATCCGATGAATATAAAGCAACTAAAGTTAAGACGTATAAGGAATACCGCGCTAAAGCGAGAAATACTATGCGCGAGGCTTTTACTAACATCCGGAATAAGGTATTAAATAATTAGTTGAAGGAGCACCCTAAAGCGTTTTGGTCCTATGTGAGAGAGGTCCAAGGTAGAGGCCCTACCATACCTTCCCTGCGTAATGACTCGGGTGCCGTTATTCATGATAGCGTAGAGAAAGCCAACCTGTTAAACGGTCATTTTGTAAAAGCATTCACAGCCGTCAGCGACCATTGCGTACATTATGCACCCGCAATAAGGGGGAGCCTGATGGACGATATAGTATTTTCTGAGGTTGGAATAGCAAAGCAATTAAGTTCTATCAGACATAACAAAGTCACTGGACCGTAAGAAATTCCTGCTCGCGTTTTAAAAGAATTAGCTGAAGAAATAGCACCTTTTCTTCGGATAATCTTCGAGAAATCCATTTCTCGCGCAGGGGTCCCTAGCGACTGGAGGTTAGCGCACGTTACCCCAATTCATAAGGGCGGCGACAAGGAGAACCCAGAAAATTGCAGGACGATTTCCTTAACTTTGATATCGTGTAAGATTCTCGAGCATATACTCGTTAGCAACATAATGCGATTTCTTGATAGTAATTTATTGTTAGATGATTGTCAACACGGCTTCAGGAAAGGTAGGTCATGTGATACTCAGCTCGGTCTTTTTGTTAATTGTATACTGAGAAGCGGAGAAAAGAATACGCAGGTCGATGCCATCTTCTTAGATTTTAGGAAAGCCTTTGATAAGGTACCTCACAGGAAGTTAATAACGAATTTAGAAACCTTAGGCGTTAATTGTAAAATCGTTAGTTGGATCCGTGAATTTTTAAATCATAGGAAGCAGAAGGTTGTTATAGATGGGATATCTTCGAACTTAGTGGAGGTTGTCTCTGGCAGGGTAGTGTAATTGGTCCGTTATTATTTCTAATTTATATAAACGATATCAGCTCAGTAGTTAGAAGTAAAATTAGGCTATTCACGGACGACACCGTCATCTATAGAGAAATAAGCAATCCGGAAGACCACCAGTATCTCCAAAATGACCTAGAAGCTATTTCTGCATGGTGTAAGGAATGGCAGTTAGAGATCAACCAAAAGAAAAGCTGCGTCATCAACTTCTGGAGAACCAAGGGTATCTCGTTGGATAATAATTATTCGTTGGACGGAGTAGAGATTCCAGTTTCAGACTCGATTAAATATCTCGGAGTCACGATCCATCGTGATCTCTCGTGGGACACCAACATTCGCCGATTGGTAGGTGCCGCTAACAAAAAGCTGGCCTTTATAGGGAGAATAGTTCGAAATAGCTCCGAAAAAGTGAAAGAATTATGTTATTTATCCTTGGTTCGACCGCAGGTCGAATATGCTTCAGCTGTGTGGGATCCCTACGGAAAGGGACTCACTAACGAGATAGAAAAGGTTCAGTGCAGAGCAGCTAGATTTGTAAAGAGGAATTACGATAGTAAACAAAGCGTAACATCGTTAATAGAAAATCTGAAATGGACATCGTTAGAGGAACCTAGGCTGCAGGCTAGAATTAAACTACTGGAAAAATTTATGTCGGAGGTACTAGCGAATGAGGTACTAGGACTTATCAGAAGCCCGACGTATATCGGAAGGCAGGACAGTGAGGATAAGATTCGCGACATCGACTGTAGACCGGAGCGATATAGAGGATCTTTTTTTCCTAGGACGATAAGAGACCATAATAGGAAAAGATATCGTAGGAAAACTATGGACCCTTGGTGCACTGCACCCCCTGCCATCCCCCAAAAAGGTGACTTGCAGGGTATAATGTAGATGTAGATTTAAGAGGCCTCGTGTGCACACTTTGCATCGGGTCGCGCGATTTTCCTAGCTTCGATGGAAATGTAAGTGCGACGGGGCATACGCTTCTAGAACAGGATTGTTTCATCGATGCTAAGCACCTGCTTCAGTTTGTAAGCTCCTTCCGCAAT
Organism: Tanypteryx hageni; assembly: GCA_028673005.1. Lineage (NCBI taxonomy): Eukaryota > Metazoa > Arthropoda > Insecta > Odonata > Petaluridae > Tanypteryx > Tanypteryx hageni. Next base: position 114,501,271 of record CM054117.1, on the reverse strand, counting down.
CGTTTCTTTGAGGAGAGCAGGAAATTCTTCAGCGGCAGTGTGATCTGCAGCTGCAGTCCCGCCATTCATCTTCAGATTGAGGAATGCATACGACTCTTAAAATGGTCGAACCAGAAAAGAGCGTTTGTTCCTTTGCATCTTTTGTCAGATATTAATACAAACTTCTCGCCTTCTCATGAATGTCCGCTCCAGACAAAAGCATGTTCTGTTGGTTCTGATGCTTGATCCATTTTCTCAATTGCATCAGTTCGAAATTTCACTTCTAGTCACACTAGAATTTGTGGATGATTGAGCGCTCTTACGAATTGTATCGGCAATATCATGAATGGTTCTCACTGTAGAATCACTATCATGGCCTTTTGAGTATCAATACTACGCTCTCCTTTATCGAACCGATTCAAAACTTACAGCTTCACCTTTATAAAATGGAATTTTTTAGGTCTTTTCCTCACTTAATTTTTGTTCACATTCATGTTTTCACTCTTAGATTCGTCCCTTTTTTTCCTTCCAGCAATATTTTCAACGGAAGCAAATGTTATTTACAGATAGAGATGAATATCATTAAAAGCGCATAGAGAAAGATGGCAATAGGGACAGTGAACGAACACTCACCACAAAGGAGAGGGAAATATGACTGAAGGACAGCTGCGCGCACAACTCTCTGAGCATGCGCTGAAGCTTCAACGGTGGACGCTGATAGGGATGGTGATGCTTCTCATGATATGGAAATGAAACCGCGAGTATGCGAAAAGGCGGATAACACAAGCGCGTATAACGAGAGTCAACTGTATTAGATGCATTAAAAGAAGGAATTGAATATGAGAACTTGAAGATAAAAGCTTTTGATACCACAGATTGGGTTTGGGATACCTAAAACCTATTGGAAGGTAGAATCTAAATGTACAAGAGCTGTTTAAAAATATCCGGGACTGAATCATACTTGGAAAAACAAATTACTTACTAGTTACTCAAAGGTATCTCCTTCGAAGTAAGATCCTTCTAATTGTATGCTGTCCTTCCATTGTTCGATACTTCTCTAGTAGGCCTCGTTGGGTATAGACTGCAGCTGCCGTGTCGTATTCCATTGAATCTCTGTGACATCTTGAAATCGTTTCCCCTTTAGGGTGCTCTTCAGCCTTGGAAAGAGGAAGAAGTCACAGAGGCCCAAATCTAGCAAGGAAGGCGGGCGGAGAACCACGGGGATGCTGTGCTTGGGCAAGAATTCTCCGATACTCAGGGCCGAATGGCAAGGCACATTGCCATGGTGCAGAAACCAGGCGCGGGAAGACCATCTGTTAGGTCGCTTCCGACGAACTGCATCTAAGGCGTTGGAGAACGGTTCTGTAAACTGTTTGATTCGCGGTCTGGCCTTGGGGAGGATTTCATGAGGCATGCGACGGCATTTGCTTTGTCTCGGAGTCGCAATCGAAAACCCATGATTCATGATTCATCCCTGATCGTCAGACACCGGTTCCCACAGATCACTGAATTAACACGCTCATCAGTCTCGTCGGCCCGGGCTGTTGACGGTCGGCCAGTGTTCGGATTGTCGTCAATGGAAGTACGGCCATTTTAAAACAAGAATACCACTCAAATGCCTTGGAACGACTCAATGGTATTTCTCCTAATGCTCTTTGTAACATTTCGTGCGTACCTGTGGCCGTCTTACCAAGTTTGCACCAGAACTTAATGCACACACGTTGCTCCATCAACAGATCCATTTCCGGGTGCGAAGGAGAGAAAAATATGTATGCGCTGCAGACCAGATCACTCAAGATCAGGACCATACCCAGCGGTTCACGTTGTTAAAAAACACAGGAGGCCAAAAAACAAAGGGTGCCGAAAAGTACGTATAAAATTAAAAATTATTTTAAATTTCACCTCTACACAATCTGCAACAACGTACATGACTCGGATGAGCTTCTATATATTTATAGGAGGCGGCCAATGGTACGGTAATGGCTCGAATATAAAGGGAAAGCGTACAGAACAAAAAAAAAGGAATTTAAACATTATTCCACTGACCGTGTTTATTCCATTTTCTGAGCACAGCTTTAACAGAGTTATCAATGATTCAGTTGTATACCACAAAAGAATTGATTTTATAACATCAACCAAGAAATATATTTATTTTTATGCTTCACCATATTGTTGGCAAGCACATAAAAACATATTCCAAATTTATTATTACAGCCAAAGAGTGAAACAAAATGGGTAAGCATAAAAAAGCAATCAGATCATTACAATTCTATTTAGGTGAAATCTAAGATGCCCTGTTATAAATTATTTCAGATGAATTCAAAGACATTAATACAGAATATCAAGCCCAATCTTTGGCTTTAAAACTAAAATCTTTTAACCCCTTGTGTTAGAATAATGGGTGAGACTCTTGGTCAATTTTCTGTCCAAAATTGGCAATAACGAGTCAGACACATGTTTGGATTTATCGGTTTCTAGTCATGATATTTCTGTATGTGATCAATAGGTGTCGGAAGAATCTTAATCCTTCATCTCGATTGTATTTATGCTCAAGTTCGCAAGACTGCATACCTTAAAATCAACGTCCCAGGAAGATTTAAATTCCATCATAAGGAGTTAAGTATATTTGCTCCGTATTGATATGGTATGATATTTTAAGTAAAATAAATACAGTTAGTAAGATGTTCCAAACACATCTTTGGGGGCACCTATGCAAGGACGATTTTTAGGGACACCTTTCTTCTTCTACAAGATGTTCCAATCATGGCCGTCACGTGACCTGGGCTTGTTAGACGGCGGCGACAGGTGGCTCATTATCTAGAATCGGAACTCACTATTCCGTATGAATTTGTTGCTATGATTATTTCTGTGAAATGGAAGGAGATGGATGGAGATGCCTCAGGCGGTTAATTTTTGCCCTACGGTCCTTGTTAAAATTTTAATATCATGTGTGTAGTAAAATGTTAAATTAAGTAGTGTAATTGGCCTTAAAAATAATGATGGTATTTTAATCATGTCTATTTGCAGTAGTATTTTTTGGTAAAACCTTTCATTTACGGAAAACAATGATAATAACTTGACATGAAATATGGAACTAAAATAATGCTATTTTTCTTATGAATTTTACTTTAAGAATGAAACTACTACCCTGATAAATAATTGCTAGCTAGACACTGAATTCACGAAGAAGTAGCAGGATACTGTCGGTGCATCTTCGATGAAAGGCTTAGCAAAGCCGTTGGAAAATGTAAAAATTGACGTCACTCTTAACAGCAGAGAATTGTTTGTGGCTATCAGATACTGGTATTCATATTCATCTCTGACCCCTTAACGCAGCCCATTTATCTGTATCGATGTGTATAAATATATTGTGCCAGTTATCGACGACAATGAGTTATAGTCTAAGCAAAATTTGGGGGCCCCTCCTTGGGATGAAGATGGGCTCATTTCTATGCCGACGAAATTAATCCTTTCCCGCTTTGGATCAACATGGAGACCTTTTCCTTGAAGCCGTCAGCAGCACCTAGTTAGGGTGGGCAAAGTATGGCCAGATGTGGCATCAGGCCTGCGACGCCGTTATGAAAGCAAAACATGAAATGTTATTCAGATAAATATTTTGTTTAAAACAAGAGGCGAAAAAATTGGCAAATAAGTCATGACGCTACGATATAATTAATAATTGATTTGATTGACGTTGAATGATATGTCATTTTCTGGAAATTTGGCAAAAGAAACTTCAGTTTATGAGTATAGGCAAATAAAATGCGTTGATTTTTTCCTTAGTTAAATAATTCCGTTTATTCATAAATTATTCTTTTTACTTGTTGTTATTAATCGTAATGACAATTTTCAGTCGTATTCTAGCATGTCTGGCTAACCTCGTTGAAATTGCTGCATTGGAATGAACCGTTGGTCAAGTATTTCTTTGGAAGTGTAATATTAATTAAGGCTCTTGTGAAAAAACAGGTATATATTGTGTATATAACGTCTCACCATAATCTGTTTATCGCATTATTAATATCAACAATTTCAATATTCATCTCCCAGCATGCTTTCTTAAAACTTTATGATAGATGAAAAATCTAACTCCTTAACCGTAAAGTTTAAGTCTAAGACTTTATGCATGAATCAAGTGAGAAAATTCAGAGTAAAGAAAAAAACTAAGTTTCAGACAAGGTTGCTTCTTATCACAGATCCTATTCAATGCACAAAAAATTACAGAAGCATTGGAAGAACACCAGAGCTGGATTAAGAGATCGCAGGGTCCTAGGCAGGGCCGTGCGGTGGAGCGACCGCAACAGAAGCCATATTTTTGAGGCGCTTTTGGGCTCGAATATTTTTCAAGCCACCAAGTACTTCGGAACTCTAAACTTTTATTCGGTTCGAACGAATAACTCAAGTGAAAGGCGATACTTCCTTCCCATCTACCATTCATTTTTATATTTCCGTGCATCCCTCAAAATTGTCTCACAATTGTCTATAGCCTCTGGCCCAAGACAAAAGGATTGCTACCCCAAGCACAACTGATAATCCATGAGGGCGCTATGGCACCCTTTTGTCTATTCCAAGATAACCTTATTTTGTATATAAGATTTGTACAACATATCATGATGAAATCAAAATGTTTAAAGCACAGCTAAAGCCGGTCCCACACCACTCGCGAGTATTCACGATTGCGAATATGTACGAGTAATGACCAATGCCGTGTCAGACCTCCCGCACCACTCGTGCATACTTGTAACTTTTCTCCTCGTGAAATCTCGTGCATCCTGCGTTATACTCGCATCGTCATCCGTTCACTGTCCCAAATCATTCGTTCACTGGCTGTGTATCGATGCCGAGGATACCCGAGTGCTCTGGAAGTAACTACGGGTGCGGAAACGAGTAAACACACGAGTTTAATTTTCCTTTGACTCGCGGTAAATAATATTTCTTTTACACGTATTTCTAGAGAACTGACCGCATGGATTTTAACCAAATATCGTATATATAAAAATATTCATATAAATAAATAACCAAAATAGCATATTTCAACCGCGTCGACTAAACAGGGCTACCACAATATCAAGGTTAAAATTTGTCTGTAACAATGAATACGGAAGGTATCGGTTGAACCAATTTTAAAAAATTATAGTTTTTAAGGCGAATATAAAATGGTAAAACAAATTTACAAAACGTAAAAGTAAATGCCTCGCGCATAGTATTTCTCGCTTTAGCGAGGGATTCCTTATACGTCTTAACTTTGGTTACTCTACATTCATCGGATGACGTAGACGGCATATTTTTTATTTTCGCGTGGCTTATTCTCTGACGCCTAATCGCACTCCTAAATTGCTTATTGTATGGCCGTGGAGTCGTCCTCCGACAACACCTCGAACCTATTACTGACAGGAAGAGGGTCCGCCGAAGCATTCCCAACTCCCTGCCTCCGCAGCACCACCCCACCATCTCCCCGAGTGGACACCACTCTCCACTCATAGGATTTCCCAGCCCGACGACCCTCAGCCCGCGGTAAGGAGTCAGAGTCAACCCCGATCACTCTACCGGCTGCCGCACCCAGGCGAACCCGAGCCGCCAATTTCGCGCGGCGAGTTTTCAGGGATGACCCCGCACCCCCCACACGAACCAAGGCTGCCTCGGACCTTTCCACTCTCTCCAGCTCCGTGATTCGAGCCCTCATGGCCTCGCAACCAGCGGCGCACAAGGAGGAAACGGGAGTCCTCGGTGAAGCCATCCTAAACTCTTACCTAATTTATACACTAACGCAAAATAGTAACAATATAAAACAAAAGCTGAAATAGGATAAGGCTAAAGTGTCACCTCCCTGGAACCGAGGATGGGGCCAAGCCTGCGTACTGCTCCCAGGGCCTTGCCTTTCACACCTTTTCCAGGTCAGGCTCTTGTCCAGCGTGACGCCGAGGTGTTTTAAAATTCTCATCTAAGTTATTCCAGAGTCGGCAACCGGAGACTTGAAAGGATTTATTGTAGAATCGTCCTGTGATGAGGAATAAGGAGGTTATTCTTGCCTCTAGTATCCCGCTTGTGTACTGTATTGATTTCATTGAAGAGGGAAGAGAGGTAGTCAGGTTTGTTATAAGTAAGGATTTTGTACATTTGCATCAGGGTATGTAAGTTCCTTCGAGCGTCAAGTTTGAGCCATGAAAGATTATTGTATTGTTCGCTAATGTGGTCACTCTTTTTAAGGTCACCGATGAATCTCATGCAGGAGTTTTGTGTGCGTTGAAGTTTTAATGCCAATTCACAGGAGAGATCATTATAAACAACATCACAATAGTCAAAGTGAGGAAATAGGAGTGTGGTCACTAAGAGTTTACGTAAGGAATTAAGGTAATAAGTTTTTGAGCCTTTTGAGAGAGGGCAAGGAGGAGTTGATGGTACTACAGATTTTATTGGTATTAGGAGCCCAGGATAGAGTTTCATCTACTATGACACCGAGGTTGACTACTGATTTTTGAAAATGCAATAATGGACCCCTCTAGCGATAGAAGTGGAGATTCGCTATGATCTATGGAAGCCAATAATTTGGGGTAACCGATAATAATAGATTGACTTTTTGCGGGGTTGACCTTCAGAAAGTTATTTGGGATGGCCTGACCCAGAACAGAGAGACAAACGGAAGGTTGCTGCTGCCCGGGCCTTATATATATATAATAATATATATAATATCCAATATCAGAAGGCTATGGTTTGAGTTTATTTCTGTTCTTTGTAAAGTAAAATTTTCTCGCAGTTACTTAAAATATTTATTATTCTGTAAGCTATTTGGGATTTTTAGAAATATTACAGATGTGGAGAAAGTTATGTGGTGGCCACATCAGATTTTTAATTTTTCCGTATACGGAGTATAGGGGAAAGTATTGTATTCATGAAAAAAATCAACTTCGAGATTTCAACGGAAATACACGTTTTGAGGTCCCTTGAACATGCTTTGATCATTTTCTCAATGATGCCTCTGTGTGTGTGTGTGCATGTGTGAGATAGCTTTTTGTGGGTGCTATAACTCAAAAACTATTAATCAAGTCATCACTAAATTTTATATTTAACATTTTTATAAAAATGAGAATAACTGATTAGTTTTTGGTAAAAGTCGGTAAACCGGAAGTGGGTGTTTACTCTTGTCAGATCCGTTATTTTGAAATATTTGCTTTAATATTTGATAAATGTAAAAATTTATTGGAATAAATGTTGTAGGAAATTTAAGTTCCTACAACCTTTGTTTGAATCATTTTTCCATATAATGCATTTTTTAAGAGATATTATATGTATAGCTGCAACCACCATGCCACATACCGATGACTTTTTTTAACAATTGTCGCTTAGTTACGTCTTAGTAACGCTAGTTTTTATTTTCTTAATTGTTGGAGCTTTGTGGATATATCCAATATCAGAAGTCTCTGGTTTGAGCTTATTTCTGTTCTTTGTAAGTTCTAAAATTTTCTCACAGTTTCTTAAAATATTCATTATCATTTAACCTATTTGGAATTTTTAGAAATATTCATATATGGAAAGTTATGTGGTGGCCACATCAGATTTAAAAAAAATAATATTTGATAAATATAAAAATTTAGTGGAATAAAGTTTGTGGTTAATTTAATTTTCTACAATCTATGTTTGAAACAATTTACCATATTGTTAAAGAGTTATTTTGAAAACTATATTGTTTAGCTGCCACCACCACACCAACAACTGGCGACTATTGTAAAAACTTTTTTCTCCTTTTTATTTTCTTGATTGTTGGAGCTTAAGGGCTAATCTAATATCAGAAGGCTAAAGTTCGAGTTTATTTCTGTTCTTTGTAAACTCTTTAATTTTTTCTCTGCGTTCCTAAAATATTTATCATCATGTAACCTATTTGGAATTTTTAGAAATATTACAGGTATGGAGAAAGTCATGTGGTGGACAAATCAGATTTTTTTTAAATATTTACTTTGATATTTGATAAATGTAAAAATGTATCGGAAAAGAGGTTCTAGGAAATTTAATTTCTACAACATTTGTTTGAAACATTTTCCCATTTAATGCATTTTTGAAGAAATAATTTTAAAACTAAATTTTTATCTGCCACAACCACACCACCTACCGCCAACTATTGTAAACACTTTACACTCCTTTTTATTTTCTTGATTGTTGGAGCTTAAGGGCTAATCTAATATCAGAAGGCTAAAGTTCGAGTTTATTTCTGTTCTTTGTAAACTCTTTAATTTTTTCTCTGCGTTCCTAAAATATTTATCATCATGTAACCTATTTGGAATTTTTAGAAATATTACAGCTATGGAGAAAGTCATGTGGTGGACAAATCAGATTTTTTTTAAATATTTACTTTGATATTTGATAAATGTAAAAATGTATCGGAAAAGAGGTTCTAGGAAATTTAATTTCTACAACATTTGTTTGAAACATTTTCCCATTTAATGCATTTTTGAAGAAATAATTTTAAAACTAAATTTTTATCTGCCACAACCACACCACCTACCGCCAACTATTGTAAACACTTTACACTCCTTTTTATTTTCTTGATTGTTGGAGCTTAAGGGCTAATCTAATATCAGAAGGCTAAAGTTTGAGTCTATTTCTGTTCTTTGTAAACTCTTTAATTTTTTCTCCGAGTTCCTAAAATATTTATCATCATGTAACCTATTTGGAATTTTTAGAAATACTACAGGTATGGAGAAAGTCATGTGGTGGCCAAATCAGATTTTTTATTATGATGCTTTCGTTAGAGAATTTGCTGAAATGAAATCAAGAAGAATAAATTTTAAGTAGGAATTGGATTTATGGATTTTTATTTCTGTTTTGAATATTACCAACAGCTGTTAGTTTAAATACTCTGTTATTATATTTTTTAAATGAGAGAATCTGACGTAAGACCGATTTTTCTCTTAACGAATATAGATGGACAAACATCTTTATTGGGCAAGATTGAGACTAAAAAGTCTCTTCTTCTTCTTTCAAACCCATGCATCTAACATCGATTTATGAACTGTGAAAGACGTCACCTCATTTTTGATAATTTCTTTCCCTCTCTTGTTGGAATTGGAAGATTTGCCAGTTCTGCATATATTTTTTTTGTGAAGTACAGGTTACGCAATTGTCAAATGAATAAAAGTTTCATTTCCTGTGTCATAGCTTTAATAATTTCAGTACGTTAGATAGTCTACTGTATAATTTTTATATGATATTTTAATAAAACAAGATTGGGGTATCATGATTGGCAATTCAGAATCCCAAAATCCAAAGATTAAAAATACCACCAGAATTGGCATTCCTGGCCACAAAGTTATGGCTTCATAACATCAGTCAATTATATATTCTACTAACTGTTAATTGTTTATATCGTTTCTGGGTATCATTTGATGTTAATATAAAGTTTTTTTTCTGCCCACGAAGATATTATGGCAAGGTTATTTAAGGCATAAATTAAGGTGCCTTTTCAGTAATCTTGCTCCAAGCGCCAAATTAACATGGAATGGCCCTGGTCCTAGGCCAGGGTTCAATGCAGAGCCCCAGTGAACCGAAAAATGTGAGATGGGGTGGGGGTGAATTAGGTACTTTCTTATTTATGTAATGCTAAAACAACTTTGTAGAACACATTTATTTTTAATATTTAAAAAATATACAAAGCATGAAAAATTGAATACTTCTTGGTAAAACAAACTCTGCTATTGAAAGGTTTCTTTAATTCTGACTTTAATGGGTTGATGGCTATACGCTACTTGAACAATGGTGTCCAATTGTGTAAGTGCACGCCTGCTGCAGCGAACCATAACTTTCAATGCAAGAACATCAATTGATATGCTATATGCTAAAGGGTCTTATTAAATTAGAACCATACACTATGTTGAATATAACAAAATTTTACAATAATTACACTAAAGAAATGCAAATTTAACTGTGAAAGACAATTCGAGACAAAACTTGTCTCTTGGTCAAAGTCAGTTATATTACACCAGGTAGTTACGATAATCTCTTCAAGCTGCTGGAATAATAATGTCCACTCGAACACCGAATAGTGTCTTCAGCTGCCTGGTATATCACTGCCCACTTGAGGAAATAAGCGGCGATCTCTTCGAAGGCTCGTAGTTCAGGTGATTCAGTCACAACTTGTGAGCATGCGTGAAGGTCTTCTCTCGGCTTGGACACCTCGTACTGGAAGATCACGTGATGCCAGAGGTGGAAAGGGGAGGGGAATGATGTCAGGCGGGCCTTTTGAAATGGTGGTTTTGCAACGGTTTATTGGCTACCTCTTGTTGTCCTTACATAACTGATGGAAAGAGGAAAGGTTAGGAAGGTGAGGAGTTCTTAGGGTATATAAAGCAGGCAGGTACATATGGGGCGTGTCGTCCTGGGGTGTGGCGTATGAGGGCAAGACAATTATGTCCGGCGATGCATGAATGGCATGTACGAACATGCATGTTCAAAATGCTTGTTTGAATAATGCCGCTATTGTATAAGTGCGATAGGAAAAAGGGGGGGAAATTGCCACATTGCTTCAAATATTAAAAGAGTTCTTTTAACAATCGGTATTGCTTTAGTGCAGTGTTTAGACCAATGTTTACTTTTACCTCTTTCATTTCCCTTATATTTCAATTTGTGAGTAGTTAGTAGTTATTTTTTGTTGTGGTAACCAATATTTCTATAAATATCTACCCAAAATGAGAAAAATTTCAATTTAATTACATATATTACTAAGATAAATCAAAATCTACTATGCAATCAAAACAAAAGAAGATGATCAAAACAGAACATATGATGCCTACTTTTCAATGTAGTGCAGCAATTACTTATATTGACTTTTTGGCTTTAATAGTTTTAAAATCACCGTGGATAAGTTGTTTTTGTTCCCAAATTTCATAATTTAGCATTATAAAATATTGCAAATACATTCGAACGGAAAACTAAATTGATAATGTGTATTTGTGAGACAAAATAATGCATGTAATAGACTATACTGAATCTGAGTCCAACAATAGTTGTTGCTACAGAAACACACTCGTAACGAGTGATAAAAACTGTATAAATGCCGATATTTATGCAAAATTCGAAGAAATACAATTGATAAGCAAAATTTTATGATAGAAATTACGAATCTTTATGAATGTTACAAATAACGCTCCGATATTACAATTCTAAGATATTTTAATGTGCAAAACAAAATTACCCTGCATGATGGATTCCAGATTTCCCATGTAAATCAAATGGGAAGTATAGTTCCTGGAATTGAGCCCGGGACTATCAAACTTCGCAATAAAAACTATTGTCGGGAGCTTGGCTCCAGCAGCAAGAGATTTCCACCAAGTGTCATTAAAATCGGTCCATTGGTTCAAAAGTTAATAGGGGGAGATATACAGACAGACACAACGACAGAGCTACATATGTCTATTTCCATTCTGGAAAGTAGGATAAAAATGATATTAAGCTACCAAATTAGTATAGAAATTATGAGTAATTGGGGATGGTCAGGCTCAAGTGTACCTGTCATTTATTTGTAGGCTATATTCCTACAAATTTTACTGTCATGAAAAACATTTTATAATTTACAAGAGGCACTGTAATAGAACATTACAATTAAAAAACTGTCTCTAGTATCTGATATTCATTATAAAAATACAGAATGTTAGGTATGAGGTTTTAAAGAGAATCTCACATTTTATATAAAAGATATTTTATTCATCAAGAGTGAAATCCATTAAAACTGTCTTGACATGCATTTACAGAGCATTAATATTCCATCTAATGTACATTCCATGGTTTCAGAACCTGCAAAATTTACAGCAGAAATCACAGAACCTGCATAAAAATTAACTATAAAAATATTTCTCTTCTCTTTAATACATGCAAAGTATTTCAATACTTGTTCATTGATAAAAATAGTAATTCCCATGTAAAAATTTCATTGGATTCTACAGCATGTGTATAGTGGAAGACATGCCTATTTCTATTAATAAATATGATTTATCATTTAAAATATACTTATTAACATAAAAAAACACACAATTATATGGTAAATCAATAACGTTTTTCACATAATAAATTCATGACTAGTAATAGGTTACAGTCAATGATACAGATTTTATATTTTAAGAGTCAGTAAGGTGAGCAATTCTAAAAAAATGTATAAGTACAAAGTATGCTTGAATGAATTCCGTTCTTGATGGAATGGGTATGAGTCGAGATTTTTTCATGGAGAATATGGAGACAATGGAATTCATGCATCATCCATTAATTAGAAGATACATAAATTAATTGAAAGCTACTTCTCCAAACTTTTATATGCAACATCTTTTGCATTATATTTTGGTCCAACTATCTATTTGTCTGTTCAATTTAAGAAAGCCAGAGAGCATTTCAGTCTATCATGCTTCCCTTTACATTTTTGCAAGGCGCTGTTTTAGATTGTTGAGCTCTTTGACAATAGTCTCTGGAAGATCATCACCAACTTGTTCTTCAAAATACCTTGAAATAGCGTCAGCCTATAAGAATGAATAAAATTAATTCATGTTGATCATACTACATGATAAAGGTGAAATACTCCTTTAGCCAAAACAACTAGAGGGCTACTAAACCCTTTTTGTAGCCCTCTAGTTGTTTTGGCTAAAGGAGTATTTCACCTTTGTTAGTTTTGGCCAAAGTTATTGAGCTACTATCAATTATACTACATGATAATTGTGTTTAGTAAGCATTAAAAAATGAAAAATTCTTGCACAAATTTTATGCAGATATTTGAAAGTTTCTCTTGAGATTAAAAGGATAAAAAACTTACTTCTTGCAGCCAGAAGTCCTTGGGCAAGCTGAATAATTGTTCTAGGTCAACAGAATCATTCAAACCATCCAACCTCAGAGCACCAGGAGCAGGGATGTAACCAATGGGAGTCTTAACAACATCTCCAGTTCCCTCAACCCGACTGAACACCCAATCAAGGACCCTTGAATTTTCTCCAAACCCTGGCCACAAAAATCGGCCCTGGGAAAAAAATGTTTAGTAATGAAGCCTTTGGATAACCAATTTTCAATAAAATCACTAGTAACCCATCTTTTGGGGCTTTGCCTTTCATCATTGTTTTTATTTGTGATGCCCCAATTGTGATCAGTTTTGCCATTAATGGCATAGTGTCTCTTTTGTGGATTTGTAGCACAAAATTTTCACTTACAGTACTTAACCGAATCTAAGACAACCCCAAATCTAAGCAGACTGTCAAAACAGAAGAAAGATTTTATTACCTAATTCCTCACTAACTGTATTTGGTACATATTTCAAAAACACGTATTCAGTATAGGTATACTAGTTCATTCATTAATTGAAATGATTTAGTACAAAATTTTGTCTGCAAAAAAGAATTTTTAAAATGAAGACTTTAATAATTGAATTCCAGATCATAGGTTTGCAATGAAAAATTTCAGTAGATACAATTATTTTATCTTGTTTTATTTGTTTAACAAAACACTGATTAAATGCATAACCACTCTTCCTATAGTTCTATGACAACTCGCCATGGTCATTTCATCGGATGTCTAAACATCGCGTGACAATCTCATCACGCATCAATTTATCTCTTCACAAATTTGTTGCCACCATGACTGGTGTACGGCAGGAAGAGACACTTCAACAAAAAAGTTTTCCTTATATTTCGATAATACCAGAATGAATCACAATTGTCTTTGCAAATTATGTGAGACACCTTGGATGGTGTATGGCAGGGAGTGACTCCCAACCCAACAAGTGTATCCCCCTGTCGTACACCCGCCATGGTGTCGTGCCTTCCAATTTGTCTCACGACGAATCTGTCTAGTGATGAATTGACACACAATGAGTATGTTGTGCGATGTATTGATGTGCCACAAATTGAAACACGATGAATTGACAGGCAATCAATTGACCATGATGTACTGATGCTATATCTCTTTGTACTTGAAGTTAAGATGACCCCTGTTTTCGCAAGTTGAAAAAGGGAAAAAATACTCATCTTGGTTTCAGAGAAATATGGTAATCAAAAACAGCAAAATTCAATGATTTAAACCCTCATAGTATATTAATTAACATTCAAGGACAAACAATCTGCCCTCCCAGAACTGCATTTTTGCAAGCCGAGTTGCTTCAGTCCAATTTTGGCAGGAGTAAACTGCAGTTTGACTTGCATGTTTTTATATTTTCCAAATTTGTCCATCATTTGAAATCACAGTGTCTTTTAAGTGTGCAAATACAACAGGTAGTGATCTCTATCAGCTAAAAGGCAACAAAATTTTGTCATTGAGGTCACAATATTGAATGCGTTATTATGTGGTTAAAAATAATTTCAAGAAGTATTCTACTTCATGCAATATTCTGCCTTTGGAGGAACTGCAAAGATTGATCTGTAGATAACTAAAGAATTGACAAATGAATTAGTGAAACTAATTGAGAGTATTAAGTTTTCAATGCTGATGAAACTGGATTCCTTTGAAAGAAATATCCTAACACACACCTATATATCCCAAGAAGAATGTACGATACCAGAGATATGCTGTAAAAATTATATAACTCTTTTTACATAGAAATGTATAAGGATAGTTAAAATGTAAACCAGAGTGGTTTACCCAGCAGAGAATCCTCATGCTTAAAAGGAGAAGAATACATCACAGTTACCTGTTTTCTATTCTAACAAGAAAGAATTTGCTGCTGGTAAACTATTTGAAGACTGGTTTGAGGATTGCTTTGCCTAACAAATGAATATCTATCAGAGAGAGAAGAATTTGTCATTAATTTGTCTTAACAATGCATCAGGAAATCATATGATTTGAAGATTTACAAGAATAAGAAATGAAAGATTTGCTTGAGTCATAAGAGGAAGAATTGGTAAATGAAGATTTTTTGTAGTCAGGTGATAGCAATGAAGAAGATAAAGCATATGAATATCCAAAGTCAACAGTTAGGGCATTATAAGACATTCTTAAGATGGTTAAGATGGCAGAGAAACTAAAAGAGATGATGGAGAATGACCCATCAAATGAAAAGCAGTCTCATTCTCAAAAATAGTAGCTCCATGAGTGGAAATTTACAAAAATTAAAAAAATGCAGCATCAAACCACAGAATTCTTGAAGCCAGCATCTTTCTCTTCTGCTAATTTTTATCTTCAACATCTCCTTCCCCATCACCTGAAGGTTGTCTGCTAAACCATTCATCATAAGATAAATACAATTTAATAAATCACTTTTTTATGCTCACTTTTTCCTATCTCTATTCATCCCCATGACCTACAATCTATTATAGAAATAAACATGCTATTGTCCACTTCTCAAATGTGGTAAACAAACCCTAAATTATCCACTGCCTTATGCACTTGTCTATCAAAAACATAATCCCCATGAAAAACAAGGGCAACCCTCGTTTGAAAATGAAAATATCTCAAGATCTTAAAGCTTTTGTCTTAATTGGTTGAAGATGGATGGTTTATTAGAACCCAGTGAAAAACCAAGATGGTGAGAGAAAAGAAGAAAGAATGCATAAATATAAAAATGAGAATAAATGTATCAAAGTAAAATTAATTATGAACAATGCAAATTGGTAATAACCTCAGTTTTGTAGGTTATGCCTTAGTCATTGGCTCTTACCTTATCATCTTTACGGAACCAGTTAACATGGAAAATTTTAGGTAGCTTCACTCCTTGCCTTTTCTCCATACTAAGCCAATGTTCTAAATACTGTCCAAAGTTATAACCAAAGAATGGTCTCATGGCAAATGGATCATGCATAATGACTTTACCCTATGGAGAAAAATGAAGATAAAAAGAATGAGATTAATTGTAACTGAAGCATTTAATGAATTAAACGTATTATTCATATGAATCAATTTAGGTAATATGACCATAAAATTTAACGCTGAATGTGAAACCATTCTTCGAGTATGCTGAAATTAGGCCAAAATAAGCCATTGTTTCTGATTTTGTACAAATTTTAAGTCACAATTGTGTTGCCTAAATTCTGCTCAGTTTCTATCCCAGTACTTACCATATATACCAGTCTCTAAGACATGACATTTTTTGACTGAAAAATTTATTTTTTACATATGCTCGCTATTTAAGTCGTCTCTATTTCACTCAATAAATCTTATAATCAGTAAAGTGGCCAAAATAAAATAAAAATTGTTAACCTTCCTTAATTTAATATTGGAAGATGTCGAAATCATCTGTTTGATATCTATATCTGAACTTCATTTATTGCAGATCACAATGAGCCCATTATCGTAACATCCAGAGGATGAATTTGACAATTTCTGTGAGTCTGATGCAGAAGGCGAGGGATTTCATGGTTTTTAAACCGCTACGTAGAAAAATCTGATGTGGCCACCACATGACTTTCTCCATATCTGTAATATTTCTAAAAATTCCAAATAGAATACATAATAATAAATATTTTAAGAAACTGCGAGAAAATTTTAGACTTTTAAAAGAACAGAAATAAACTCAAACCATAGTCTTCTGATATTGGATATAGTCATGGTAGCCACAAAGCCTCAACAATTACGAAAAGAAAAATGAGGATTGCTAAGACGTAATTAAGCATCAATTGTTAACAATAGTCGTCGGTAGGTGGCATGGTGGTGGCAGCTAAAAATATAAGATATCTCTTAAACACTGCATAATATGGAAAAATGTAACAAACAAAAGTTGTAGAAAATTAAATTTTCTACAACCTTTATTCCAATACATTTCTATATTTATCAAATATTAAAGCAAATATTTGAAAATAACGGATGTGACAAGAGTAAACACCCACTTCTGGTTGACCAATTTTTACCAAAAACTAATAAGTTCTTGTTTTATAAAAATGTTAAATATTAAATTTTGCACTGACCTGATTAATAGTTTTTGAGTTTGAGCACCCACAAAAATGCTATCACATACACACACACACGCACACACACACAGATATCATCGAGAAAATGATCAAAACGTGCTCAGGGGGCCTCAAAACATGTATTTCCGTTGAAATCTCGAAGTCGATTTTTTTCATGAATACAATATTTTCCCATATACTACGTATATGGAGAAAGTAAAAATACCATTCTTGAATATTTTCAAAATTTTCTTTGATAATTTTTTTACTTTCTATAGATCATATATCGTTATTTGTTAAAAATTATTTCATGTAATAATGGGAAAATTTTTAATTCATAGTTATTTCTTGTTTAGAATATCATTTTACAAATCTTCTAAATAACCTCTGCTAATTAAATGGCAAACAGTTGAACAGCTGATTCAAAATGGCGCTTATCTACATTGAAAAATACACTGCAGTTTATAAGGCACATTTTATACCTAGTGTGTAAGGCGACCACAAGATTTTACAGGATTTTTTTAAGCTTCAAAGGTCGACTTGTAGACTGGCATACACAGTATTTAAAGGTGCAACTTTATAATTTATTATTGCAATACACTTGATATTATGATGAGATCAAATTTGCCAGGTGATAATAATACTGTCATTAGCATAAAACTAATAGAAAATAATTAATCATGGTACTAAAAATTCTAAATAAATTAATGTATGCCTTAGGATTTCCCAGATTCATGGTAGGAGGTCCGAGTTAAGTGATTACAGGGCTCATGATGTTAACAAGCAATCCCCTATTTCCCCCAAACTCAGTGATTTTTAAATATATGTATTAAAGAGTTATCATAACGTATATTTAAAACAACACGATATAATTTGCCTATTTATAAATTTCATTGCAAAGGCTGAAGTTTTACTTCTGGGAAGGGAATGAGAAATATTTCGTGGGTAAAACTTTGCATAGAAGCAGGATAACCTCCGTGGAACGTAAAGTAAATTTAAGCCCATACTTGTTTTCAATTTGTAAGCAGTTATGTTTTATTTTCTTATAATGTGCATGCATTCATTTTGGTCATGTGTTTTTATATGAAAACGATAATTTTTTGGGCAAATATTCTCTTGTATTTGTCTTTGGATCTGCAAGTAAAAGAATTTAGAAGTGTTACTTTATCTCCCACTTGCATTTGTACTTATTTAAATTGCTGCTGATACTTTTTGCTAGGGCCTCTTCTGCTTGGCTATTTTTCTCTCAAATCTGTTGATGTTATAGATATGTCTCTGAAGTTGATGTTAAAAGAATCAGTTCTATCTCGGCAATGTATTAACTCAAACATAAGTGGGTCAATATAGTTTTCCTTAATTATTATCATTCTTGATAGACTTTGAACATATCCCAACATGCATCATCATTATCATCTCAATAAACCAATCCTCTTATGTACAGAGTGTCCCACGTATGATGTGTAAAGATTTGCTTGTGTAAATTCAACAAAAACCTTTCTGATGCACTTGATAGACTCCAACACCGATTATTTAAAATTTTAAATACTTGCTGAACAATTTGAACTTAGTAGCTATCTAACAATGGCACAATAATACAGAAACAAATAGTATAAATGGCTCAAACACTTGATAGATGAAAAATAAAATACATAATTCTGTCCTTTAACCCCTCAATGCCATCCGACATCTCATTACATTGAGCAAAAACTTCACATGCTGCCATCCAATGTCATCACGCTGGAAATCATTCAATCTTAAAAACCTTGATATATTTTAAAAGAGGAAGTTTTGGCCTTAATAATTACATTTTATTCACGAATTTTTATTGTATTTCTTATTTTTTATGAAGAGTTGAAATTTTGTGAATACTTATTTTTGTAGCCACATTCCTTCCCTGCGAATATACATACAACGTCACATTTCTTCTATTGAATAAAAAGGGACAATTTACTTACTTATATACATATAAATTATGAACTGCCTTTTAAAAACATAACAATCATAATATTTATCTAAAATTTTCAGTCGAGACATGATAAAGTTGACCTGCAGGAAACTTTTTCCCTAATTGGTTTAGAGGGGTACATGCAGCAAATGAAATGTTTAGAATAGTTTCAATTTATCTTTGAAGAAGGTTGCATGTTAATAACTTCTATAGTTTTCACAATACTGATTATTATATGAAAGTGCAGGCACACGCTGGATATGTAATGGATTGGTGTGCAAATCGCTTCTCTCCAGCAAAGAGTCTCTAATTATTTCAAGCTAGCATAAAAGTTATAGTTTTAAAATATCATCTTTTGCATAAATCCTTAAAAAATTTAATAAAAATCCAATAAAAAGGTGAAAAGTTACGAGTTTTTATATTTTTTTGCAATTTTCGCACCATCTGAGGTGGGATTTGTGTATGTCCTTCTCCTCCTGTGGGGGGGCTGAGAGAGAAGGGGTTAAATGTAGCAGCAAAATTTAAAACTTCTAACAGAACAATATCTATCATCAATTTCCTTGTTTTTAGGATTTTGAAAGTGATATTACATTTTAAAGTAATTAATTCATTTAAGGAAAGAAAAAGTGAAATGATATGAATTACTTCATCTTCACAGACACTTGGTCTCTGTAGTGCTGAGATATTGAGCATCCAGAAGACATTACTACGAAATATCTTCAATACATTTCAATAATTATTAAATTATTGTCATTGTTGGTGGTGGTGTAAGAGAGGTCTCTTTATTTTAATGTGGATTTGTATTGATACTAGCATTCCTATGTTTTTGAAGGGATATTTCTGCTAAAAATTGTAAGTTTTTATTTATCGTAATTATTATTGATAGTGAGTTTAAATTTCCTAAAAACTTTTTATCTTTATTCATTTAAGATTATTCTGAAAACTGTTTTCCCTATTGAAAAGGCCATTTGAATTGCGATTACTGAGAATGACGTCTGGAAATCAAGGTACATGTAAGCTTTTGATGAATTTTATTATGAAATTATTACCAACTTTTATATTAACTTCGCTTTATATATATAATGTATATTATATATATATGTGCGTGTGTGTGTTTTGGATCCCGTCTAATCTGAAAAAAAATCCAAAGCTGCTTGCGGGGTTTGAACCACCTCACCATCACATAAGTTGAGTAAATTAGTTACCTCAGCCCCCAGATCTTTACCTCAGTACTGCGATAAATGTGTATTTAAATTCATGTGGGAAAGTCTCTTTATTTTAATTGGTATTGATACATGCCTTCCTACATTTTTGAAGGGATATTTCTGCTAATAATCGTAAGTTTTTATTTATCGTATTTGTTATTGATAGTAAGTTTTTATTTATCTTAAATACTTTTTGTCTTTATTTGCTATTTAAGATAGGTAATACTGTTGCAAAGGATGTTAATTTGAACAAATTTAAATGAAACATTTTAAAGTGTTGTGTTGTAGCTTGGCAATTCTTCAGATAACTATACTTATACAGTAGTTTTATATGGATTGTTGGAGAGATATTAGGAAAAGAACAATTTATTATATTTGTCATTTAAGTTAGGTGACTAAAATATAAATATTCAACAGTTTCACTCTTACTAGTATCTAAAGCTGAATTACTCTGAACTAGAGAATATTTTCGTTGATTTTAAGCAATATGAATGGATGTCAGTATTTCATTAATGAAACAAAAGATACTATCAAACTTCTTACTACTTATATACCAAACATTCTTACGTTTGTCACTGAGTTCTCTACTTTTGTCTGCCATTCTCTCAACTGTAAAAAGATTAAATGTTAAATAGAGAGATCCCCACATCACTCAATAGCTGGTAGACACTTTCGCAAATTTTTACGCCCATGCAAGCAGAAAGGTTATCATAATTATATTATAGAGTTTATTCTTATTAAAGTATTAACTAAATAAAAGTTGGTGATAAACATTCATTTTTATATCTTCACTTGTTTCCTAATCAGTTGTAATTAATAAAACAATGAAAATCATTTAAAACATACGTCACTCGAAAAGTAGTACCTAATACAGTAAAACCTGCAAAAGGCAGAATCTTGCCAAAGGCAGAAACTTAGAAATCCTACTGCATAATGACGCCGTTTTTCACAGGAATCTCCCTCTGTAAGGCGGAACCTGCGACACGCGGATGGAAAGCATTTTTCTTGTAAATCTTGTATTAATAAGTACAATTTGAACCTGTGAAAGGTGGTAAGAACATCTCGAAGACACATTCTCAGTTCTTCTGGGTAGGGGTTTGGGTTTGTTTACCATTCATTGGATGGTGCTACTCTTCTTTTGTTAGAAAGATCCTTTGTCCCATCTGGTAAGCTTGGGAAAACCAGGGATAATGGGTGTCAGCAGGAGGAGGCGGAGGGTAATTCACCACCCATCTGGGTGGCGCCGTTTCTTTATCTACGGCCATTCCATCTCTTCTGGGAAGTTAAGGTCCCTACACACAGGTAGTTGCTGTAGAATTTATCCTTTTATGTTGTTTTCAGTCCAAGAGAAGTTCCTGGAATCCCTAATATGTACGATGACCTTTGGGAAAAACCAAAATTCTGGTGCCAATGCTCGAGCATTTCAGTTTATGTAGAGCGGGGTTAGTCTCTGGTTGATGTCCTATGTGTTTGCGTTGATGTTTTGAGTAGTCCTTATTTTTGTGATTTTCTATAGAATTTTTTTGAAACCCGACGTTAGTATTTTGGTGTCCAAGAGATCCCTCGTGTGGTGTTCAGCTCTTCTCTTGCACCATTTCCAAATTTTGGATAAACAACAATCAACTGTAAGTACCTATTCATTACATTTATTGGGAAGTTTTACGGAAAAATACATTCAATTAACAGTGTTTTTTGTAGAAGTGGTTTTATAGAAAAATATCATTTATTTCAGATCGATGGATAAAAAAATGAAAAATTTAAATCTAATGGATAAGATTAATGTAATTAAAATTGTCATTGAGGAAAAAAGGAGCATTAAGGAAGTGACTGCTCATTTTAAATGTGGAAAGACACAAATTTACAATATCATCAAACAAAAGGATAAAATACTGGAAAAATATTTATCGGGTAACAAAAACAATTTAGTCAAAAAGAAAGAAAGGGATGCAAATTATACTGTACTAAATAACATTTTGTTTGAGTGGTTTTCAGCAGCCAGGGCAAAAAACTTTCCTATTTCTGGCCTAATTCTGCAACAAAAAGCAAAAGAAACTGCAGCAATACTAAAACTAGATTCCTTTTCTGCATCAAATGGAGAGTTGCAAAGCTTTCGGAAAAGACAATATTACATTTAATGTTTCCTGTGGGGAAGCAAATGATGTTGACAAAAATTCGGTTGAAAGTTGGTACAATAGATTAAAAGAAATAATATGTTTACAGCCCGAAAGACATTGCAAATGCTGACGAAACAGCTTTATTTTTTAGAGCTATGCCTAATAAAACCTTGCAAATGAAAGGAGAAAGGTGTTGCTGAGGTCGTCATTTAAAAGAATGTTTAGCTGTACTTTTGGTAGCTTTTTCTGACGGGAAATTAGAAAAACTGTTAGTGATAGGTAAAAGTGAAAACCCAAGATTTTTCAAAAATTTGAAGAAGAATCATCTTCCTGTAGAATGGAAAGCAAATAAGAAAGCATGGATGACAAGTGCTGTATTCGAGGAATTTTTGTACAAATTGAATAAAAAAGAAAAAGAGGAATATTCTTCTTTTTCTAGATCACGCAACTTGCCACCCAAAAAATCCACTCTTGAATATTCATTTGATTAGTCTATCTCCTCCCTTTCACAACATCAGTTCTGCAGCCATTGGACAATGGCTGTAACACTGTAAAAATTAATTACAGGAAACTGATGCTGCAGCTTCTTATCTTAAACGTGGACAAATGTAAGAAAGCATCGGACTTGACAGTAAAAATTCATGTGTTACATGCAGTCACCTTTCTTAGTCGCACAGTGAGGTTGGTAGAAGAGGCATGCATATAAGTGTTTTAAAAACTGTCGCTTCATTTTTGATGATGCCATTGATTGTGGAGAAGTTGTCAGTGATAGTGATGTGAATGCAAAAAACTTTGTAAATATTGATGAAAATGTTGTCACAGAAATTGACTTAAAAGCTGTGGTGGAATCTCAGATCAATGACACTGTTGGTAAATCAGATGATGATCAGAGTGAGGAGGATTGTGAAGAACTAGAAACACCAACAACATCACAAGTTTTAGATTATATTAATGCTTTAAAACTTTATGCTAAAATGAAGGGTGAAAATGAGTTTTACAAGAAGGCTGTAGAGTTTGGGTTATCTTTTAATTGTTTAAAGAAATCTCAGAAGAAAAAAACAAAACAACTGAAACAGGACTGTTTCTTCGAATAAGTTTCATTAATGTTTTCAATTTTTTATTGTAAATTTTTGGGTATTAAATAATCTATATGTGTATTTTTATCAGAAGATTATTTGTTAATTTTTTGATAAATTCAGGATTGTGCATGCATGCAATTACAAGTTTATGTTCTCATTTGTTGTACTAATCAATTTTTGTTGTGATGTTAAATCGTTCATTTTCATTAAGACTTAGAAAACATATTTTCTAATTAAACCCTACCATAAAGAAAAAGTTGCCTAAATTATGTAAACCTGTATGAGGCGGAAAACCTGTGAAAGGTGAAAAAATTGG
The DNA here is from genome assembly GCA_028673005.1 of Tanypteryx hageni. Classification (NCBI taxonomy): domain Eukaryota; kingdom Metazoa; phylum Arthropoda; class Insecta; order Odonata; family Petaluridae; genus Tanypteryx; species Tanypteryx hageni. Next base: position 114,477,801 of record CM054117.1, on the reverse strand, counting down.
CCGGTCCCTTGAGGTTTCACCTTTCGGAGGTTTCACTGTATAATCTTTATGTTCACATTCATTTCTTTGTTGTGAATTATCCATTTGCTTTCACTTAGAAATGCTATACATATATGTAAAGAAAATAGAAGTATTTACATTCATTTATTCATCATAGATAATCCTTTCCCTTTATTTTCCAAATGTTGTGTGCACACAATAGAAACTTAAACTAATTAGGTATTTACAGCAGATATTGTTTACTTCAGTTGTCATGAAGATTGTTTTTTTTGTTGACAACAGTTAAAAAACACACGGGAAAATTTTTCCTAAGTTCAAAATGATTAATGACTTGCTTGTTTGATTTTCTTGAAATCGGCTACTCCTTCGATAAAAATGTACTGAACAAAACCTATGCTATTTGACTAGGCCCTCCCTAAGGACTGCATAACCTTACAGAGGTGGGAGGGTTTGTGTACTCTTACGAACCAAAGAGCTATGCCGGCGGGAGATAATTCTCCTGGTAGGACCATCCAAGCCGGAAAGGTCTGAGGGGAAGAGTCAGACTAAGAAGCAGTCTTGGGGGTTTTACATCCCCCTGTGCAAGGGCAGCAGCTTGCACAGTACCTCTGTAGGTGGTGATCATGTGGATCTGAACAGCTACAGATGGGTAATCACTCTGTGAAACTGCGATGAGGAAAGCAAGGGGAAACTACCTCATTATATTTCCCATGATAGGCTGAAAAGCTGAAAAATACCTCTATGGATCTTTCTGGGGTAAAATATTCCGGAGGTAAAATAGTCCCCCAATCGGATCTCCGGGTGGGGACTACCCTAGGGGATGCACAGAGGAAATTTAACATTAATAGGAAAGCAAGTGGTGAGAAATTAAGAATAGGCACATGGAATGTTAGGACTATGAATTCAGGGGGTAAACTAGAGAACATAACAAGGGAAATGAGAAGGAATAATGTAGGTATAGTAGGTCTTAGTGAAGTTCGATGGGAAGGAGAAGGCGAGATAAATTCAGACGAATTTAAGATTATTTACTCGGGAGGGGAGAAAAAGGAAAGGGGAGTGGGGATTATAATGAGAAAAGAGATAGCCGAAAGAATTAGCAAGGTAGTGACAGTTAATGATAGATTAATAGCCGTAAAACTTCAGATGGAGCCAGTGGAAATGCTTATAATTCAAGTGTATATGCCAACGACTAATGCTGGCGACGACGAAGTAGATGAAATCTATGAACAGATTATGGAGATATTGGAGGAGGAGGGAAAAGAAAGGATCACCACCATAGTAATGGGAGATTGGAACAGTGTAGTCGGAGAGGGACAGGAAGATAACATAGTGGGAAAATATGGACTAGGGAAGAGAAATGAAAGAGGGGATAAACTTGTGGAATTCTACCATAGAAATAGATTAATTGTAACTAATACATGGTTTAAGCATCACCAGCGGAGACTTTACACATGGAGAAGCCCAGGAGACCAGAGACGATACCAGATAGATTACATACTAGTCAATGAAAGATTTAGAAATAGCATTAGAAATGTGAAAACACTACCAGGGGCAGATATCGATTCTGACCACAACCTTTTGGTGGCAAATATACAATGTAGACTGAAGAGCGTTAAGAGAAACAAGAGTTAACAAGAAATGGAACTTAGAGGAACTCCTTAAAAACAAGGAGGCTATTATGACTGAGCTGGAGGAAAGGTTGGGGGAGAGAGATGAAGAAAATAGGAAGAATGTAGATGAGGAGTGGAGATACATCCATAGCAACATTAAAGATGTAATGGAAAAGAAGGTAGGAAAGATAACGGGTGAAAGAAACAAAAAACCCTGGATCACAGCAGCCATGCTGCAAAAAATGGAAGAGCGGAGAAAGTGGAAGAACATAAACACTGAAGAAGGCCAAAGAAAGTACAAGGAGTTAAATAATGCTTTAAGAAGGGAAACAGATAAAGCCAGAGAACAGTGGATAAATGAGAAATGCGAGGAGATTGTCGAATGTGAAAGAATTTGTAGAACAGACCTCATGTATAGCAAAGCAAGGGAACTATTCAAGAAAAAAGCAAGAAAGATAGGACGTAAAGGAATCATGAACAAAAGTGGTAAAATAGTATCGGAGCCAGACAATGTAAAGAATGTCTGGAAAGAATACATTGAGGTTCTGTATGACAAAGAAGGAAAGCCAAGAAATATTGAATTAAATGAAGAAGAGGATGTGGAAGAAGATCAGCTAGGACCAAGTATTCTCGAGTCTGAAGTTAAAAGAGCAATTGATGACATGAAAAGAAGGAAGGCTGTTGGGAGTGATGATATACCCGTGGACGTTCTTAAGGTTTTGGGGTCTAAAGCAGTTAAGCAACTCACAAAATTTTTTAACCAAGTATATGATACTGGCGTATGGCCTGAAGATTTTTTAGATGTTGTGATGGTACCACTGGAGAAAAAGAACAATGCAAAATGTTGTAAGGATTACAGAACTATTAGTTTAATTTCTCATACAGCTAATGTTCTAACCAGAATAATAACCAAAAGAATTGAATGTAAAATAGAAAAGGAGCTGCAAGATAATCAGTTTGGTTTTAGAAGAGGAAGGGGGACTAGAGATGCTATAGGATGTATGAGGATGATGATAGAAAGAGCGCTAGAAGTCAATAAAGATATGTATTTTTGTTTTGTAGATTGGGAAAAAGCTTTTGACCGAGTGAAATGGGATAAGATGCTGGGTATTTTAAACAAAATAGGAATAGATTGGAAAGATAAAAGACTGCTTAAAAACCTTTACTTTGATCAAAAGATTAGAGTCAGGGTTGAAGGAGAAGAAACAGAAAGTACTTCAATAGGGAGGGGAGTGAGGCAGGGCTGTCCTATTTCACCAGCGATATTTAATATTTATGCAGAAACAATAACAGAAGAAGCGTTGATGGAAGAGAAAGGATTTAAGATAGGAGATGAAAGTATTGCCACCATTAAATACGCAGATGATCAGGGCTTAATAGCAGAAGGCGAGAAAGAGCTTCAGAGGATGACAGACAGACTAGTTGAGGTTGGCCAACAATATGGAATGAAGATCAATACAGAAAAAACGAAAGTCATGGTGGTTTCAAAGGAACATAAAGAATTAAATATAATGGTAAATGGCAAAAAATTGGAACAAGTAAGTAGTTTCAAATATCTTGGCAGTATTTTAGCACAGGATGGAAGTAGTACACAGGACATCAGAAGTAGGATTGCAATGGCAAAAGCAGCATTTAACGAGAAGAAGGAGCTTCTCACATGCAAGAAAATAAATCTAGAAACAAGGAAGAAATTAGCAAAATGCTACATATGGAGCATAGCTCTTTATGGTGCAGAGACGTGGACGGTAAGGAGAAAGGAGGAAAAATATTTAGAAAGTTTTGAGATGTGGGTATGGAGAAGAATGATGAAAGTGAAATGGACAGAGAGGAAGAGAAACGAAGAAGTATTAGAAATGGTGGGCGAAGAAAGGATGCTAATAAAAACAATCAGGAAAAGAAAAGCAAATTGGATAGGGCACATATTGAGAAGACAGTGTTTACAAAGGACGATCTTAGAAGGAAAAATTAGTGGAAAAAGAGGAAGAGGGAGAAAAAGAATAGGAATATTAGATAATATAAAGCAGGGATATACTACTTATAGAGGTATAAAAGAGGCTTCTAGGGAGAGAGAGAAATGGAGGCAGCGATTCAGTTAAAACCTGTCTTCGGACAGAAGCATGATGATGATGATGATTTGACTAGCTCTACAAAGTTGTTTCAAGACTTTTTTGTTATAAGTGATATTGTACGAGATATAAAGAAAAGTTCATTTTTTCACAAGTAAAGTCGCACATTTATATAATTTTCTTAGTTTCCTTGCCCCTATGTCCTAAATATCAAATTTTATCAACATCTGCCCAGTAGTTTCTGAGATGTTACATCTGGATGGACATGACCTGACCATAAGGCAGGGGCGGACAAACCACAGCCCACGGACCAAATGTGACCCACAAGGGCATTTTATGTGGCCTGTGATGCCATTATGAAAGCGAACCGTAATATAAAATACAGAAAATTTCATATTTGCAGTATAAAATTATGGCCAGAAAACCTTTTCCAGTGACGTTATGGGGATAACATATTATTTATTATTGATTTTCACTAACAGGATCCCTTGCATTATCTCAAATAACTTTCAATGTGAACCGCAACGTGGTCTGCCAAAGCATTTTCATCTGTTTATGTGACCCACCTAAGAAGCTGCAACTGTTAATGCGGCCCGCCACGTAAAAAGTTTGCCCACTCCTGCCATAAGGCATTCTTTTTTTACTTATTGTAAAGAACGCCTAAAAATATATTATTGGGAATAGAGGACTCAATAATTTAAGAAAAAATAGGCATTGAAATATTTTTTCTCAATATCTACCTTGTACTCAGCAGCAGCTGTTGATTCAGATCTTAGAGATGCCCCAATAAAGACACCGTGGCTCCAAGAAAGAGCTTCATAAACAAGAGGAACACCTTGAGGCCTTCGTCCTCCAAACAAAATAGCATCTATTGGGACTCCATTTGGGTCTTCCCATGCAGGGTCAATTATGGGGCACTGAGCAGCTGGTGTACAAAATCTGCGGAGAAGGAATAGAAATTTTAGGAGGATTAAATTAAGCATTGTAAAAGAATCATTGATACATTCCCAGTGGCACCCTTAGAGATAGGCAAATGGGCCAACCACCTGGAGCCACACACAACAAATTAATGGACAAAGTTTTAGCAAGGGAATGGCTCAAATTTCACATTTTTAAAAGTATACAAAAGTCACGGTTTATTGAAGCTTCATGGCAGGGCAAAGTTAAATTTAAATCAGAAATGCCCAACTTGCATATAGTCTAAGGCAGTGCTCCACATTATTTTTTATCTCATGGCACACTTTCGGGTTTATTCAGTCATTGTGGTACACCAAACTAAATTTGTCTAAAACATTTTTATCACAACAATAAGAGAAAATAATGACCTTTTTCGAAATAGATGGAAGAAAGTATGGCTGAAATAATTCACTTGAAATCATTATAATATTTGTTGTTTGCTAAATAATACAAAGAGAGAAATTTATTTAAATTGGCACGATTGTGTATTAATTCTTCACAAGCAGCCAAAATTTTTTCAGAGGTATCTGATTGAACTTAACTTTGAAAGTGCATCCTCTCGTATCTTTGGAGAAAACTCCTTCATTGATATTTCCACAGATGAAACAAAAGGATGACAAAACCAGTGTTTTATGCTAGTTAAGTTGAAGTTGTTTTTAAAGTTATCATTAAGAATTTCCAAATGCTCAACAATCACTGTCAGGAGCTTCTTTTCAAGATGTATTCCATTGACACCTTTCGACTTCTACAATGGACCACATTTTATTTCTTTTCCAAAGTTGAAGTTTTGATTTGAACCCATTTAGCTTGTCCATATAAGTACCATAAATACCCGCATATAATGCGCACCCTCGTATAACGTGCAGGGGGGTTTTCAGCCTCGTAATCTATGATTTTCCTATATACCTGTGTATAGCGCGATTTTTTTTTAGTGTTACCATTCCAGAATAAAGTAGATGGTGTAACATGGTCTAAAGCAATGATTGAATTATTGGTATTGTATTGGTAACATAATGAAAATGCGACATGAAATTTTCGAATAACATTCCAAAGGAACGCCAGCTTACTCAATCATTACATACTTTATGTTTACTTACAAGGCGATATTAGGACATACACAATACATTGAATTATATTAATTTCATAATATGGCATATGAGATTGTTTGAGCTAATAAAATGAAGGAATGGCGATAATCCTATGTTGAAGATTTTTACATGTTTTTGTCACGCCTGAGGTGGACGGGTGTGCCCAACCTTCAATTTTACCCTTATTAGAACACTCTGGAGCACCTAAAAACAATAGCAAATAACCATAATTAACTACAGACTCTACGAATTAAGAATAAATCACGTATGAATGCTGAGAGAAAAGTAGGGAACGATAACTTGATGTTAGTTCTACAAGAAGCATCAACTCCCAGCGAACTCATAGGCATCAGCTGCCATTGTTTCTAATTGTAAGTGGTACCAGTACCTCACCACCAGGCCAGGCGCCGGTGTAGGGTGACATCATGCGTAAAATAGCTCATCATTGTGCTAACAAAAGGAAAGGTGAGTTACAATGTAGCAAATCATATACAGTGAAATGCGAGAATACGTGGAATGAATTGTCCACGGATGTTATTATAAAAGGTTTTAAGAAATGTTGCAACAGTAATAGTTTAGATAGTAGTGAAGATGATATGGTGTGGGAGGACGACGATGACAGTGCCACAGCAATGGAGGATACAAAAGATACCGAAGATGACGATTCCGATAACAACATCGAAGAAAAATGGTCAAATGACGAAGAATTTCTTGGCTTTTAAAATGAATAAATACTGAATTGACTCTTTTCATATCTAATTAATGTATGTTTATAGAATTAGTTAATAAATTTTTACTATTATCTATCTTACTTTTTGTAAAAATCACCAATAAAAATATGAGGATACCCGGGCAGTAATTAATGTGCTGAAATTGTGGAAATATGGGGTCAAATGAAAATAGGAAGATTATGTACCCTCGTATAACACGCATCCTAATTTTTAACTCAAATATTTTGAAAAAAAAAGTGCGCATTATATGCAGGTATTTACGATAAGCATGTTCTAAGGCATGTATGCAAGTTTTTCAAGCCAGGAATTATCTTATAACAACCAAACATATTTCAATTCGTTTTTTAATATAGGAAATGACTGTACCCGCTCTCTGAACTAAAAAATTCTTGTCAAGACCTTTCCTCGTGACAGTCAGCAAATCTTAGTGTAAAGAAGTGGATTGATGATTGTCCCCTACATCCTCGCAACTAATGTAAAAAGGCGAGAATTAAGAGGTCTCGATTAAAAAAAGGTGACGATATTCATGGCTCAGCCAAAACTGACTTCAATTCATCTGGTAGGCTGTTTGCCATGAGAGCTTTGTGATTAAGGAAACAATGTATGATTTGATCGCTTGAGTTTTAATTTTTTACATTCGACTTAAACCCTTTGACTTTCTCTGTCATTGCAGTTGCTCCATACATGCAAACACTAGTCCAGTTTTGCCATTGAATCCCTTTGCTTTTTAGACATTCAACTGCTGTACAAAATATTTTATCGTATGTTGCACGTTGTGATAATCTTTAATACAACCCTTACCAACAATGCACACGATGGTGATGAGTTGTGCACAATTTCCTACATCTGTTGACTCATCGATTTGGAGGAATAATTTCCCAGACTCTCCCCAAGTTCTTTCTATTTCACCCAACACGTCATCAATGAGTCACCAGATTGTTTTGCCTGAAAGCAGTACTCTGGTTACCTCCTTACCACCTCGATTCCTATCACGGCATGCTGATAAAATATTTCCCTGATGGTTTTTCTTCACTTTAGCAATTAAATAAGCATCGTTGGAGCTCTGCCTGAAACTTTTATACATTTGTTCATTAGGTTGGTTTGCTTAAAGTTCTCTTTCTGTAACCGTTTTAAATTACCAATATTTTTACCAAGATAAATATTTACAAGTAATTTGCTTGGTACCATAACTTTGTTTGATAGTTTTTCTCTACAAATGAGTCACTCAGCTTTTGGCGATGATCTCTCTCCAAACCACGAAAATCCATAGGCCAAGTATTTTTCTTTATATTGCCTAATCAATGTCTTTGTCTTTTTAATTGTAGGTCCATCTCTTTTAGTACTCAAATGCACAGATTTAATCACAAATGTGCTTTCTCCAACCAAAAATTTGTCATATTTAACGATTAACTACAAAATCAACAAAATTTTTTAAACATTATCACAAAGCACTTTTAATACATGTATATAAATCAACATAATAGAGGTATTATTTTTTCTCACCATACGTGTTGATGGGTCATTCTCAAACCTTGACAATGGATGAATCACTGAAGTGAATCACAGAAGCTCTCACCTATTTGCAAAATATTCCTTTGCTGAAGATAGAAATTTTGTTTGTGTATTTTTGGCTAATCAACCTCTTGTATTATTATAAAATAGAAATTTTGATTTTATATATTTTCAATCTTTCATCTTGGATACAAGAATATGAAATAATGAGAATATAATTGAAATTCAATTTACATGATGAAACTAACCTGCTGTTTTAGTCAGTTTGAATGATTGCATCATAACTATCCACAGCATAAAGTTAAGCTTGCATAAAAATCCTTTGTAATTTTTCTAAACTGCACAGAAAAACTTGAGAAACATTTTGTTCCGATATCATAATATCACAAGAACTTGAGAGAACACATTACCCAAAACCAATATGAATTCGAGGCTGTTAGAGTAAGCATCCTTGTTTCTTATATACGATATATAAGAGAAGATTTGTTAGAAATATACAGTAAACCCTCGTTAACACAAACTCCAAGGGAGATTAAAATCATGTGTTCAGGTTAACGAGTTATACCAAATTGCAACAGTTAATACAATATGTAACGAAACTAGGGGCTCCGACCCTGCTCACCAACCCCGATAGGAGCTCCACTCCCCAGCCCCTAGCATGCTCTCTTCTTCCATTGTGAGCGGATTGCAAAATATATTACTATTACTCTGCCAATCATTTATCTATGCCAATGTACTAAAATCACCATTATTTTTAAGTTATAAAATTATTCAAGTTTTTCATCTTGCTTGTATATATAGGCCAATCCCTCTGGACCTCGCTGCCCATCCCCCTCCATCACTGAGATAAAAATATAACTCTATTAGTGATGCACAGAATATCAAAATTGGCGAATAACAAATATCGAATAAGTAACCGAATTCTGTTACAGCCGAATAACAAATACCGAATAAATAACAGAATACTGATGCTGCTGAATACTGAATATTCAGCCACCATATATTCACATAAAAGAAACCTACTTGTCAAATTGATTTCAGCAAAATAATTATTTTTGGAAGTTTATAAAATACCTATTAAATCAATATCACAAAGAACCTTTGGTGTTTGGAATTTATAAACTCTACTGTGCCTTATTGTGTCCTAGTTATAGAACAAAATATTTGAGGGCGTTTTAATTTTATTGTGATCATTATTATGTGTGGTTACTATGTGATGGAAAACATTACACTTACGTAATAAATATTCGTATTTGGGAGTTGATTCTTGGAATTTTATTTCACTTTCAGGCTTTGGCTTGTTATAAAATTTTTCCTCCATTTCCAATAGTTTCGAGAATCAGTTTTATAGTTTTTAATCTTTCTCATTTTTAATCTTTTGTGTTTTTCAGTCTGTATCGAAATAAAAGCTGAATATTTTAAGAATTTGACTCAATTTTATGATTTAATTTTCAATTTTTACTGCTCATTATTTGGTTGATATTTGGTAAATTTTAACTGAATTCTAATACCAAACAATATCCATTTAGTCAAATTCCGAATACTACCAAATTCAGAATAGTGGAAAAATGTCCGAATACCAAATAGTTTTAGAATATTCGGTACATCTCTACTATCTATTGATTTCTTAATATTTTATTGTACACAATATTTTGAATCGTGTGTTTCCATGTCATTTTTAGCCCCTGTAATTTTGATTTTGAGTCTGGCCATGGATCGACACCAAGAGAGGGCCATGTATAGCTGACCATGACCAAAGATTGGCTTATTCTGATCAATGTGAATACCCATTTGGTTAAATGATTGGCTTTGAGATTTATTAATCGTCATCAGGGTTGGACTGGCTTGGCGGGACACAGGGACATTCCTCGGTGGGCAGGAGCAAAAATGTGTCAGTGGGGCCGGGCCGATCGGCTTTTAAAAACCGTAATTTCATTATTTTTTATCCGTGAATCCAGAAATATGGAAAAACGGATTTAATGTCCATTATTAAATGTTTCCTAAAAGTTATCTTTCCAAATCTTTTACGTCTCTCCCTCCTTTCATCATCGCCTCTCACTATCTCAATCCTTTCATCCCCTATTGTGTACTTATAGTCAAGTCCAGGGATTTTTCCGCAAGTGAGTATCATTCCCCTCTATGCTCCAAGTAAACACGAGTTTGGTTGAGATCAGGACTGGGACGATAAGGTGAGGTGGCGAGGTGACCGCCTCAGGTGCCTCTCACAAGGGGCACCAAAGTTTGACCACAATGAAAATCATGATTTGGAATAAATAATACCCAATAATTTAAAAATCAATGCATTGTAGAGCCTACACATCTTCAAAACTAGAAACAAGACCAACAGTGATCTCAGTCTAATTCTATGCTCTCCATTATATTTCTTAGCAAAATGCATGACACATGATTTTTTTCTTAGAAAAATCTTTCGGGTTCAACCCAGGCTATAAACCCTCCTCCCTCTCGTCCGACCATAAACCTTCTGTTCCCTTGAGGTTTAAATACCTTCCCTTTCAAATTTGTACTTCCTTCTATTTTCGCAGTTTGGTTTCTCTTGGTCTCTCCAAGTGCTAACATCTTTCAGTGGTTTGTCTGTTTGAGTTTGCTAGAGCAGTGTTTCTCAAACTATGGGCCGTGGCCCGCCAGGAGGACCAAAAATTATTTTATAAATAAGGTGAAAAGCAAAAAAAGAAAATTTTTACATATAATAAAATTTTATCAGAGAATATTTGGTATTACGATGTTATAAAAACTATTAATATATATATATATATATATATATATATATATATATATATATATATATATATATATATATATACATATATAATGAAGAAATTTGTATTAAGGTTTCTTATTTTTACTATTTTCCTTTCAAAGGGGACCTCATGATATTCGAGGGGGCGCGACAATTGAAACTTTAAGAACCACTGTGCTGGAGGGCCTTTAATATTCATTTCAGGGCATCGAGTCAGAGCTGTACTGTAAAAATGATTTTCATAGCAACCAATGCAAACAATATTCGTTCCGTTATTTACAAGAAGGAATACATTTGAATTTAGAACATTCAACATTTGCATGTTAAAATTACTAGAATTATTGTAGGGGTTTGAAACTTGAAACAACAAATGCCTGAAAAAACGAAAGTTTGTTTTCCTTCCATTGGTTTTTGAATACACATCGACTCGATCAACAGATCAGTGAGAATTTGATGCAATCTTAGTGATTTACATTGTTGCCGGTTTCATGTTATTGGGTACTATTGATTTGTATAATATCTTCGCATCGCATCTATTCACGAAATTTCATTTAAAAAACTTTCCCGTTGTATTTCAACGGGCATCTCCCTAGTAATACCGTATCTGCCTGAATATAAGCCGATGTTTTTTCTCAAAATCTATCATGAAAAAATCATCCCTCGGCTTAAATGCGAGTTTGAGAAAAAATTTGGGGTTAGGGTTGTCTCATAGTCATCAATAGATGGCAGCACGTCTCTCATTGCCGTAGCGTTCAAATGATAGTAATATATTTTTAGTAAAGTAAATATTTGACCTTGATGAATATTAATGAATAAATAATAAAGCTAGAATATTGAATTTAGCAGTACCCGTGTTTTGTTGCCGTTGTTACCTGTTCTTTCATTTCTAAATGCTATTGAATATTTTCTTTTGTATTTCATGGTTATGCATATGTATCATTAAGAATAGTTAGCAATTTGTATTATTTTCCATTATCCATTAAAAAAAATTCCTATTAGTTTTCCTTGGTTATTGTAGTTATTGCTATAGCCAATGTAATGTTTGTATGCATGTTAAAACCTCATTCATGGAATCTATTAAAATTATGTACATTGACTACGCAGATGATTACGCAAAATGCGATGATGGCTATTGATGCTCAACTGTTTGAATTACAGTAAAACTTATGTGTGTGAATTTATATACGATATATCAATATGAACATGTATAATTATAAAAATGCAATTTCTTAAGGCAATGTAAATGCTAATGTCATTGGAAATAGAATTGGATTAAAAATTATTTTTGCAAGGTCGCTATTGCTTTATTTGACCTTGTGTGAAAATGAAGATGAATGAACAACTAAACCATTTCCCACTCTATTCCTTAATCTCCAATAATGTATTCTAGGCCGTGCATGCATGCCTGGCACACTACAGCATAAAATCTACGAAAGTTACTTTTTTGTCAAAAAATGGTGGGCTTAAATTCGGGGCCAGCTTATATTACGGCAGATATGGTATATAGATTGTTACGCCCAGCTACCACCCAGCTCTCTCAACAAAGTTCATCAAGCATTAATGCTTTAGTGCCTATGCGGCTTCATCAATCTATAAATACTTGATATTTATGTATGGTATAACTATTTATCAAGTTTGATTTTCACACAATTCACATAATCAAAATATTAATACCGTTTACATGATGAAGACATTTTTAGCGGTTATTTTGTTTTTGTAGCAGTGTTCTTTACAGTCAGGACTGTAGTGAGACCAGATGCATAGTATGCATAGTATATGAGAAAGTTTGCACAATATATATTGCACCAATTGTTGCTATTGCATAGACTAATCAAGTAATATTTATCCTTGGCATTTATAATTTGGAAACAAGAAGTCCAAACCAGGACCAATGCAGGCTGGTTTCCCAAAGTTGACATCTCAAATTTATTACTTATATTGACAGAAAATGTTTCAGTATGTATTAGTCATTCCAAGGAATTCTGATACCATAAATATCATTTGTAGTTAATAGATTATCAATGATAGAGAAAAATTGGAAAGCAAATTAATAGAGCATTATCAGGTTTTAAATACTAAAAGCAATGTCAAAATCTCTTTCTGAAATTATATTTTTCATTTATTTTTTTAAATAAACGAATTTAATAAATGTTTCTATTTATTTATATGCTAATATGTATAGATCAACTGTCCATTGCTGAAGGGTAGTCGAGCGGAAAAGAAAATATCCCATTTTTTCACTCATCTATGCTCAAGCCGAGTTCGGTAATAATCGTCTCTATGGCAACGATCTGATAAAATGCAAAAATACTATGTTTTAGTAGAAATTCAAGAAAATACGATCAATTATCAAAATTCGGTGATAAGAATTAGAATCTACATTTTTTCCCCTTATAACAGTACAAACCTCATTCCGATGTCACAATTTTAAGATATTTTAAAATATTAAGGAAAACATCTCTGCACAATGGATTTGAGACTTCCAATATAAAACAAATAGAGAAAAAACGTTCCTGGAATCGAACCCGGGACTTCAATCTTTGCTAAATAAAATATAGCCCGGAGGTGGGCCCTGGCAGCACAAGCCTCACACCAAGTTTCATGAAAATCGGTCAATTGATACAAAAGTTGTTAGTAGGGGACACACATACATACGTACTTGGCAATTTTGCCTTGTTTTTGTCAAATTTTTGTTGAAAGTAAGATAAAATTAAATGTATTCTAATTAAAATTTTATGAAAACAAGGTAGGGAGGAATTGCAGAGCAAATTACATGAGGTGCTCTTTTCACCAACTGCGGTCTTTCTAGCAGAGTAAAGAATAGCAGACGCGATGCATTGCTGGTTGCTTACATCTGTAGCAGCATATATGTACTTTTAAACTATTTTTCCGGTTAATCCCTAGCAGAAAATCCTACATCCACTAAGTTTATAACATGTCTAACACTCATAGAAAATTTCTATCCTGAAAATTTGGTTTCTCTAAGTTGCAGGATTCCAGAGATATGGCTCGTAGAGACGGTCGGATGGACAGACAAACATGAGGGACTTGTTAGAAAACACCTGATTTTGATTTTTTTAATATATGATATTTGTAAATATATTTTTATTATGCATTTTCTACTTTTTCAACTGACGTCTAATTAAAAGAGCTCAGTAAAAAAATTGAAGTCATGCCATATTATATCTTGCCTCAGGTGGCAAACTGTCTGGACCCGGCCCTGGTTGAGATGGAAGTAGCCCTTCTTGAATAGCATGTGACAGAATAAACAAGTGTTCCAAGACGTTTAAATTATTTTTCAATGCTCTTTACCCCAAGTGGAGTTTGACCAGATCTAGGCCTGGTCTAATGATTTCATCAATAACATAATGAGTTGTCAGTTGGGACTCAATGCATCGACTATTGCAATAAAAGGAAATAAGTATAAGAAAGCATCAGTTTTACCTGGAGTTAGGATGAGCAGCTGGTGTTCCTGATTTAGGACTCCATGGTTTTCCTCTCCAATCTGTGACTGTCACAGATGCTGAAAGCTCCTTCTCAAGCCCTTCCCAAAAGACACCACCATCGCTAGTTTTTGCCACATTCGTGAAAACGGTATTTTTGAATATAGTTTTCATAGCATTAGGATTTGTAGCATTAGAAGTTCCTGTAAAAAATCAAATCCTTTACCTATCAGAGCTCAGGGGTCATTCAAATTTAACAAAGAATAAAAATTCTCAAGAACAAATAAATAAATAGACAATAAATAAAATAAATAATTAAGCTTCTTCTAGAAAAAGAAGACAACTAAGTTTGTCCATCTGACATCTATGATATTGCTTAGTCCACAACTTAATGTCCCTTTAATACTGGTTATAATGATACAGAAAGATTAAGAGTTTTATTAATTGTTAATATTTTAAAGCATCCAGTTTTAAGTATCCTTTTTAAATGGTCTTTCTTTATTCTAATAAGACCAGCAAACCATTCCAAATTTTAGTGTGGTTTGGTTTGCAATTCTTAATAATGGTTCGGTTCAGAGTTGACTTTGGTTCAATTATGGTTCAGTTTAGTTAAAGCAAAAATGTGATTCATAAATTATTTAATTCTTTATATTTGAACTAATAAAAAATACACATTTAATAGCCTATTATGTGCAGTGCAAAATATATTTCACTTGCAATGATGCAATTAATAAAAAAGAACATATGAACAAACACAAGTAGTATATGACAATGACACCCCTTTTTATATAGTTTAATTAAGAATAATAGACTAATCAATAAATAGAAACACTCAAAGCAAAAGGAAAAAAGAACAAACATTGGTTGTATAAATCATCCTTTCGTATTATTACAGATGAATATAATTAAATACACAAGAAATGGGAAAACTCCCAAAAAATAAAATAAACAAGGAAGGAAGGAGCTGCTGGAGCAGACAGTAAATGGTGTTTTTTTTTCAAAAAAATAATTTAGATGGAAAAACCGAGAAAATATGCACAGTGAGACAGAATGCTGAATCGATTGGTGAATAAATGAAGTCTCTAGCTGCTTTCATTTAGGAGTTAGCTCATCAGACAGACAGACAAACTGAGTGCATAAGAGAATTTTTCTAACCCTAAAAAACATTGGTTTCATATGACATTGATTACAGCCTTTAGAAAGTAGTACAGATAAAAGAATCAACAGATAAAAAATAAGAAACATTTACAAATAAGGAATAAAATAAATATTAGATGCATATGAATGATAGCTAATGATTTATTTTAAATAATATAGTGCCTTCTAACAATTTATATCTGAAATGGCTCCTTTTATCAAAATAATTTTCATTGTATAAGAACATCTTTTAATACTTACTTGTGTGGAAGATACAGCAAAAACTACTTTGGCCAAATTCATAATAGATTTATGGGTGACTAAATTTCTTTCCATTCTAATATTTGTTTTTATTTGAAGCTGTTCAATATTTTCAAATTTGTCAAACTTAAATATCAAATTTTATTTATTTTTGCTGTAGTTGCAATCTGATTATTTTCCTTTCCCTAACAGTTATAACTCCACTTCACCCAACCCTCCATGGTCAATAGTAATAAACAAAATTTTGGAGTCATGATTTTGATCACCGTTTGTATTCACCTACATTAATGCAACGGTGAATGATGTGATTCTTCATGTTGAAAATACTGTAGGCTGTAAAGTGGAAGTAGTGAAGCTAAACGCCAAAGGTGATTACAGTTCTTTCAGCATGTCCTCCGATTTAAAGAACCTCGAAAAGCTTACCAATCCCTCAAACTGGCCATGTAATATGGCGGTGAACAAATTTTATTTTCCTAAAAATAGTAAGGGAAGTTCTTTTTTAGTGACAACATAGGTAGGTCAGTTCCTACCACAAATAGTGATATTATCGGTGTATCAGATGTTGATGAAATGGTGCTAATGCATCTTAATGTGCAATGTTTGAGAAAAAAATTTCTCGAATTAGAAGTGCTTTCTAACTTGTATAGAGTGAATTTAATCTGTGTGTGTGAACATTGGCTAAAATTCGATGAGTTACATGCTATTCATCTCCCTGGCTATAATGTGGCAGACTCCTTTTTCAGATCTCTTCATAAAAATGGTGGTGTCCTGATATTTGTGCAGCAAACCCTAACTTTTGATAATGTTAACTCTCTGTTCACTGATCTTATTATGGAAACGGTATTTGAGTCCTGTTTAATACGTGTTAGAACTTCTGATTCTTTTTTTACTTAATCTCAGTCTATCGATCACCTCTGAGTAATTTTTATGATTTTCTTGATAAACTAAACACTCTTCTTCATCGGATATTTAATTCATATCATAATCCATCAGTCATTATTACTGGTGACTTTAACTGCAATCTTCTTGCAACTTCCAATGGCAAAAATGAATTTCTTAACTTCCTGAGCACCTATAATATTTCAGTAACTAACCATAACCCCACCAGAATTACAGCCAATACTCAAACATCTATTGACAATATTCTCACGAATTTGCATCCATCCCTAGTTAAAACCAAAGTGATTGAGTCAGATATATCAGATCACTATCCCCTATTATCAACTTTGTCATTCAAACCAGAAAATAAATCCATAAATCTTTACAAACGCCACTTCTCCCATCTCAATAATCACACTTTTCTACATATGTTACAATCAGAAACTTGGAACGATGCATATAGTGCCTTTAATTTTGAGGATAGCTTCCAAATATTTTATAATAAGTTCCTGTATTTCTATAATGTTGCCTATCCGTTAACCTGTAAACCTATGGTCAAAGGTAATGCAAGATGTAAATGGGTTGCCAAGGAAATTAAGCAGTTTTCTGAATTCCTGAAGGATTTTACCAAGCTGACAAAACAATCTAATGACCATTCCCTCCTGACTGAATACAAAACTTATAAAAGGCAATACCGTAAACTATTAAACACAGATAAACAAACAAATAATAATACAAGATTACTTAATGCTGAAAATATGACAAAGGAAGCATGGAAAATTATTAACAATTCAAAAAATCACAACAAACTGCACTCTATTCAACAGATTGTAAATCCCTCAGGCCAGACTATCACTAATCCCTCACTTATAGCATCTACTTTCATTGATCACTTCACCTCCTAACCTAACTTCTCTCTCCCCAGTTCACGTGACCTTAATTTAATGATCCCTAACTATCCAAATTCTCTCTTTTTACATCCTTGTCAGGAAAGTGAACTTATTTCTATCATAAAAAGCCTTGTACCCAAGCGCTCCACTGGCAGTGATGGTGTCTCAAGCTCTGTTATAGCTATGTGTTATGACATAATCAAGTTTCCTCTCCTTTTTCTTGTTAACCAGTCTCTGCAGCCAGGTATCTCTAAAATCTTCCAAAATAATACCAATATACAAGAATAAAGGCCGTAAACAAGATATTAATAATTACAGACCTATTCCAATTCAGAGACAGTTTGCCAAAATTTTTGAAAAACTTTTTTATAATCGACATATGTCCTACCTTGAAATGCAAAACGTTCTCTCCCCCCACCAACATGGGTTTAGGAAAAAATAAATCTACAACATCCGCAATATACAGAGCAATAGATTTCATTTTAACATCTTTAAATGACAAAAAGGAAACCCTAGGGTTATTCTTTGATTTTTCTAAAGCTTTTGACAATGTGAATCACCAGCTATTACTGAAAAAAATTGTACAGGTATGTTATTAGAGGATCATCATACACATGGATTAAATCCTACCTTGCATGTCGGTCTCAGACTGTCAATATTACCTCAAATGGTATCAAATATGTTTTTCTTATCAAAATAACAAATATGGGTGTCCCACAAGGTTCTATTTTGGGTCCTGTCTTATTCCTACCTTTTATAAATGATCTACCAAAGAAATTATAGGAAATTCCCAGTGCTAGGCCAGTTCTCTATGCTGACGATTCTAACATACTTCTCTCTGCAGCCTCCCAGCACAATCTATTACATAACAGCAATTTGGTGACTCAAAAAATGTGTGACTGGTGTAATGACAATTACCTCCAACTAAATACTGAAAAGACCCAAATGATTCATTTCTCTCTTAGAAAGTCAGGTAATAAGAATCTGCCAATTAAGATGAGCAATAATTTAATAAGTAATGTTGAAAACACTAAATTCCTAGGCCTGTACCTTGATTCCAACTTATCATGGCAAACACACATCGTCTATTTCTTGCAAACTGAGCTCAACCTGCTTTCTACTCAGATACCTTAGGAGTACTGTAAGTAAGGAAATATTATTATACTTATACTATGGAGAGTTCCATACACATTTGCAATACAATATTTTATTCTGGGGGCCTAATTCTTTAGCAGATAATATATTTAGAATTAAAAAAAGAGCCATAAGGATCATCGCTGGAAAACATCCTAGAGCCCCTTCTCGTCCCATATTTTCTGATTTGCATATTCTTCCACTCCCCTGCCTATATATCCTTTCCTTATTATGTTTTATAACTCAAACATTGATGAATATCCAAAGAACTCATACCATCATGATCACAACACCAGGGCTAATAAGGACCTTCACATCTACAGTTATCGAGCTAAAACATTCAGTCACAGACCTAAGTAAGGCAATGGGTCTTCGCCTCTACAATATGCTACCAAACCCTTATAAAAATATTTGAAACAACAAAACTTTCAAAACAATGATTAAACAATACCTCCATAGGAAACTTTTCTATTCTGTAGATGAACATCTCAACAACTCTTGATGTCCTAGTCTTAACCCTGTCGATTGCCTTTTGGCAGGTAACCCATTGCTTATCCTGTGATTATATATGGGTAAATCATTGAAATATTTTTATTAATTTTACTTTTATTTTCTTTTTGATGTACATATTTTTTAATTCTGACCTGTCCAATATCAATGTAACTGATCCAAGGACCAATAAACATCATTATCATTAATTAAGATTAATTAAGATGGCGGAAATAGTAAACACGACGTCATGTCCCTCGTGCAAAAATCCTCTTCAAGACGAGTTTAAATTACCATGTGCCGGTAGATGCATGGGATATTACCACCTAAAGTGCTCCAATCTTACAGAAATAGAATCTAACGTAATCCAAGGTCATAAATCGATTTTCTGGATGTGTGAAACCTGTTGCTCAACAGTGAACCTAAACACCGCGCGACCTGGCATCGAAAATTCCTCTCCGGCCGTTTTTGATTTTATTATCAGGAACTTACTCTGCCTGGAAGAAAGACTGGCACTTGTGGAGTCCAAGCAAGTATGTAGTAATTCAATTAAAAACAAATTGAGCAATGCGCTCATTGAACGAGAAGTTATCCCAAGTAACGTAGTCACTGCAGATATTAATGCGGAATCAGCCCCCAACCCATCTGCTAAGTATGCCATTGTGTCCTCCGGTGGAACTAACCTGCAACCGTCAAAATTTCCAACTGATACCCTAAATGCGTCAGAGAATTCCGACAAAAATTTTTCTCATAGTGACGATGGTTTTATAAAGGTGAGCTACAAAAAAAGGAACAAAACCATAAGTAAATATGCCGACAGCCTACATGAAAACTCTCATCACGAATGTCCACCAGAAGTCTCCATTAAGGAGAGTACGAGTTTATCGAAACGCGGTCCTGGCATAGCAAAACGAGGTAAGCAAGTAAAACACTTAATATTCGGCTCCAGCAAGGAAAAAAACAGTTTTACAGCAATCCCTAAACGTGCCTGGCACTATTTGGGACAAGTTAATGTGAATGTTACATGTGATAATATTATAAACTTTCTTTCAAAGAGATATAATAACGATAATTTTACATGCGAAAAACTTGACATATACAGCAGTCACAGTGCTTCCTTTAAAATCAGTGCTGATCTCTCTCTCTTATCAGATTTGAATAAAAGTGAAAACTGGCCAGAGGGTGCATGTGTTAGTAGGTTTTCCTTCACCAGGTGGAGAAAGAGTGAAATTAGCAAATCTGAACTAAGTGACCCACCCTCACCATTGTGTGTCCCCTGTCAGAATACAGCAAGTGCTCATTATGATTCTTCAGCCAGTGCTATTGATTGTGATAGCAACCCAAGTGAAAGTGCCGATAAAAATCCTCTTCCAATTTTGCCACCTAATCCCAGCCACAATCCCACCTGTAATCAGGCTCCTAAAACGATTACTCGAGGCCAAGCTGGTGTATTGATCCCAGCCCAACCCTCAACAGGAATCACAACAAGAAGCATGGATGGGATCTCCAAAGCCAAATCAAAGTGACTAAATGTAATACATCAAAACATCCAAGGTATGGGCAATAAAATTGATCAGCTCGAGGTTTTTATTGAAGAAGAAACCCCTGATATTTTGGTACTCAGTGAACATGGGTTAAAACTAGAACAAACACATCGTAACATATTGTCCAAAATGAAATTAGGTGCAGTCAGCTGCAGAAAAGGAAAAAAAGGTGGAGGTGTTATAATACTTGTCAATAGTAAATTGCAAATTCATATAGACAACTTAGAACTGGATAGATTTTCAGACCAGGAAAACATTGAAATTACAGGCATAAAACTCACCCCAAGAAATAATAATACAATGTATATCCTAGGAATATATCGCCCCCCTAGTGGTAATATTGATCTCTGCCTGAACCAACTAACACAAATAATCGAAAACATGCAGCCAAAATTAAAGAGTAAATTGATTATTATTGGTGACTTTAATGTGAATATATTGGAAAATACAAGAAACAGTAAAAAATTTATCTCATTTATTGAACTATTTGGCTTAAAACATACCATATCTTCACCTGCAAGGATAACAAATATCACAGCTACCTGTATAGATAATATTTTAACTGATCTAAATCCTTCTGCATTCACCTCTCTAGTAATTCATTCCTCACTATCTGATCATTTAGCTATAAAAATTAGCATAAACTTATATCAAAATTTAGTAAGCCCACCGCATTACGTACCATTTAAAGTGCATAACTGTAAGAAAGAAAACCTAATGCGCCTTCAAAATTTAACAATGAATGAAGAATGGTCTGGTGTGACACTCAATAATACAGCAGATGACAAATATAATAATCTCATTGAAACCTTCTCCTACTGGTTCAACCTCAGTTGCCCTATCACAACTGTAAAAAAATGGAATAAAATAACAAAAAAAAGTAACTGGATTGATGCTTCAATCAGAAAAGCCAGGGCAGAGCTTTGCCGTCTTGAACAAATATATTTATCAAATAGAGACATTAATAGTAAACATGAATTTTCAAATTACAAAAAGTTTTATGATAATTTAGTGTTAACAACTAAAAAGAAATACAATGATGCCTATATCCTAAACTCGAATAATATTAGTAAAAGTACATGGAATATTATTAATCAGGCCAGAGGAAAGGAAACACCAACTTCCTCCCCCACTGAAATATGTATCAATAAAGCCACCATCAACGATCCAATGGAAATTGCAAATTATTTCAATAGTTTTTTCAACACAATGGCTGCAAAAATATCCAAAAAACTACCTAACACTTCAAGGGATAAACATTTCTTGAATAATAGAGTTGCTCAAAGTATCTACCTCTTTCCAACTAATGACACAGAGGTCAAAAGCATAATTAAAAACATGAAAGCAAAAAATTCTGCAGGATATGATGGTATTCCTATTACTGCCATAAAAGCATGTGCATCATCCATTGCCTCTCCTTTATCTAACACCATTAACAAAGCCTTTGAAGAAGGAATCTTTCCAAATGCTCTCAAAATATCTGTAATTCATCCAATTTATAAAAAGGGTGACAAAAGGGATGTAGCGAACTACAGGCCCATATCTCTGATATCATGTTTTTCCAAAATATTTGAAAAAATACTGCTGAATAGACTCACACCTTTCCTCAAACGGCATAACATAATCTGTAACACCCAACATGGATTCATAAAGGGCAAATCTACCACTACTGCGGCAATCACCTTTCTGGAAAAAATTATCAGCAATATTGATCAAGGAAATAACTCCACTGGTATCTTCTTGGATCTATCAAAAGCTTTTGACTGCGTAAATTTTGACATACTACTTGAAAAACTAGAAAATTTTGGAATAAGAGGTCAAGCCCATAGTCTCATCAAATCTTACTTAACAAACCGAATGCAGGTAACAAAACTACAGACATGCCAGGGGCATATTATGTCATCTAATCTCACTGCTACCAATGGAGTTCCCCAAGGCTCAATTCTTGGGCCCTTGCTCTTCTTATTATATATAAATGACATCCAATCTGTTATTAATGATGGGACTATAATTTTGTATGCGGATGATACTTCTATCACAATAGCTGATAAGCTGTACTCTCAACTGGAAATAAAGGGAAATGTTGTCTTAAACAGCATTGCACAATATTATAATGAAAACCTTCTCACAATAAACACTGAAAAATCATGCTTTATAGAATTCTCCCCACGCTTATATGACTCAGAAAATAGCTACTTTGTAGGAGATATCATGATAATGAAAAACCACTGCACAAAATTTCTTGGTTTAATTATTGATGAAAAACTAAGCTGGAATTACCATATAGATGAAATATCGCATAAAATTAGCAGAAATCTTTACGTCTTAAGGAACCTAAAATATCGCTGTACACAAGGAGTTATGAAAACTGCTTATTTTGGACTGATTTACCCATACCTTGTCTATGGAATTGAATTATGGGGGCACACTAGTAAAACAAATTTACAGAATCTTTTCATTTTACAAAAGAAAGCAATATGCTATATAGCAAACTTACCCCTGAAACAAACATGTAGGCAGGCTTTTGTTGACCTTAAACTACTGACACTCCCCTCCATTGTAATATATAGGACATTGCTATATTTAACTACTTTGGATGATATACACTTCACTAGAGGCAATTCCTCTTACCGTCTTATCCAACATAGACTAAAATTGTATGAAAGCCTACCCAAATATGAAGGTATTCAATGGTTTAATATTTTATCTCCCAACCTTAAGTCTAGCAGATCAGAAAAAGACTTTAAGAACAAAATGTACAAATTTCTACTGGAGAATGCTTTTTACTCAGTGGAAGAATTTATTGATGTATGCTACTCCAAAAACATGTAACAGGAAGAAACTTTAACATGTAATTTATTTGTTTTATATTTAAATATTGCTGTATTTTGAGATTGTAGTTTTAATATGTTTTCTTACTTTCAAATATATATGATGATTTTTGATAAAGGCTAGTTGCAATTATAAAATATGAAACATAGAACATATAAGAAAATGTAGCATATGTATTATGTACTCTGTACTTTTTGTATGTTTGTTTTGATATGTAACTCCCATAGTATATATATATGTTGTGAATGTCCTCTATGACGGCTCCTGACAATTGTAATGCTTTGTGTACGCAATTTTTATGGAATTAAAAATAAATAATAATAATAATAATTACATGACTGCCATTTTTTCAGTTGCTCACAAGAGGTGCATAAATTCTCTTAGCTTTTTCCTTTTTATTATTATCAAGCAAAATTTGGTAGCATGGGTTCCAATAAATACTGGCAAGTGGACCATTCTCAATTGAATTTATTTCATGAGATTGAAGGAAATGGATTTTCAATCTTATTTTCTTCAAGTTTACAATCCATCCTGAATTTATAAACAAGATGGAAAAGTATACTCCATAAATGGAATACAGAGAGACTTCAAAGGCGTTCTTAATGGGGAATACGTATGGATCGTATCAAAAGATTAGGCGATTCTCGAATTTTTATCCCCGAAACAATAGTCTCTGGAACTATCTTGTAGTAAATGTTGATCTCTATCCAAATAAATTTTTTAATCTATACCTCATAGATAATATAAGAAAATGGGAGAGAAATATATAGATTTTTAATTGTTGTTTGCTGAGAGAACCGTCTTCACGATCGATGTAAACAAAATATGTGATGTTTTTCTCAGAATTTTCTCAAATTTTATCTCCAAAACTATAAGTCGTAATTATGTGGTCTCTGGACCATCTTGTAGTAAATGTTGTTCTCTATCCGAATAAATTTTTTAATCTATACCTTACAGATCATATAAGAGCTAGGGAAATAAAAGTTTGATATTTCATTGTTGCTTGACAGATGCCATTTAACGAGATATGAGTATAATTTTATTAAAGTAATTATGTAAAATGGAAGCAACAGATTCAGTTGAAAATCACAATTGGGCGATCATTTTTAATAAAGATCACTCATACGTAATTAAATTAAAATCCATCCAGTGGTTTAGGAGATGAAAGTTACAATGGATGGATGGATGGACGGACGGATGGACCAGACATGCCCATAAGGCATTCCGCTATTACTGCTTTGCTCGTAAAGAATGCCTAAAATATCAGACATTCGTAGCTGTTTTGAGTGTAATAATTTGCATGCTATGTTAATGGATTCCAATATCTTCACAATATTTTCCATTATGAATGAATTACTCTCCAATAAGTACAATTCTTTAATAGATGCTCTAAATCTACAAAAAATGACTTTAACTCTAGCCAAACATTTTAGCAACATGATAGAAGAATCTCATCTGGTTTCACAGTCCAATATTGGTTTTCTTAGTTTTCCTCTTATGATGGAAGTCAGAATAGAGGGAATTCATAATTTTTTCACGAATGCTCTAGCTGTATGCTTTGTGTGGAAAATAATAATTATATTTCTTGCAAAACATTTGCAATAATTTTGGGTATTTTTTAAAATTCATGAACCTGACTGAATTATTGTTGCAGAAACTTATGGTTTGGTTCACAGTTCAGTGAAAAAATGAAATTTGATTTTGGTTTGAAGTTGAGCAAATTAGTGTGATTTGGTCTTCTGCTCTGATTGTAATATAGACTGAGGAGTGAAGGGGAATCAAGCTATCCTTGTTTATAAGTTAAAATGGACAGATACCTTGTAAGGATGGCATCAATATTACTGTTATATTAAGAAGAGAGCAAAGTAGGAAAAGCATTAGTGTAACTAAAGAAAGGGAAAGCCACAGGCAGCGATGGAATACCGGCTGAGGTACTTAAAGTCATGGGATCAGAACAACTAAAAGCGATCATGAAATTAATAAGATTTATGTCACAGGAGAGTGGCCTCAGGATTTCCTAGAAGTAACAATGATCCCTATAAAGAAGAAGCCAAAGGCAATGCAGTATAAAGACTAAAGAACGATAAGCCTTCTGTCACACACTTCAAAGATCATCACGAGGATTCTTAATAAAAGGTTGGAGAAAAAGGTAGAAGAAATACTAGGGGAAGATAAATTTGGTTTCAGAAAAGGATGAGGAACTAGAAATGCTATAGGGGTAGTTAGAATCATATCAGAAAGAGCAATAGAATACAGTCAAGATATCTGCATATGTTTCGTAGACTGGCAGAAGGCATTTGATAGAGTAAATTGGGTAATGAAGATATTAAAGGATATAGGTGTAGACTAGAAAGACAGGAGACTGAACAGAAATCTATATGTGAATCAAGTTGTAAAGGTCAGATTGGAGAGTAAATATCGGTAGAGGAGTAAGACAAGGCTGCTGTCTATCGCTGACCCTATTCAATATATATGGAGAAAGTCTAATGCAAGAAGCGTTAGAAGGCACAGGGGATTTCAAAATTGGAGGGAAGATTATAAGAACAGAAAAATACGCAGATGATCAAGTACTTCTAGCAAGAAAGGAAGAGGAACTCCAAAAAATGATAAATAGACTAGTAATAACAGGTAGAAAATATGGTATGGAAAAAAATACAGAAAAATCCAAGGTCATTCAAATATCAGGCAAAGAAGAGACTCTGAACATAAATATTGGCACCTTTAGAACAAGTTTCAGATTATAAATACCTTGGAAGCAAAATGTACTGATGAGATCAGGACTAGAATAAGAAAAGCAAAAGTGGCTTTCAGAAGAAAGAAACACCTACTAATGGGGAATATAAGGAAAGATATCCACAAGAAGTTCATAAAATGCTATGTATGGAGTATAGCTTTGTACGGGGCAGAAACATGGATGCTAGGAAAAATGACATGAAATACTTGGAAAGCTTTGAAATGTGGACTTGGAGGAGAATGCTGAAGATAAAATGGACAGATAGGATAAAAAACAATGAAGTGCTACGAAGAGTAGGAGAGAAGCAAATGATTATACAAACTATGAGAAAGAGGAAGGCAAACTGGGTTGGACATTACCTGAGAAGAGAGTATGATTAAAGATGTGCTAGAAGGAAAACTAGATGGAAAAAGGTAGGAAAAGGTTTCAGCTGATAGACGATTCGAAAGGGAAAGTTATCATGATATGAAGAGGACAGCAGAAAATAGGAGTATATGGACAACCAGGTTTAACCATGAATAACCATAGACATGTCTACAGACAGACTACTTATGATGATGATGATTAAGAAAATATCATTTAAGATTGCCAGATATTAGTACTATGAACCAATAAAAAGAACATATTCAAATTTTTTTTCTGTGATACTGAGCAAAACAAGCAATTCATAAACAAAAATTTACAGAATTATATAAGAACAAAGATATATTATGCTGTAGTAATATCCTCATTGCTTTATGTATTTGAGGCTTCATTAAAATGCAAGAGACTTTTGTATTATTGGTCTTTTTGCTGACTTTAATTAAATAAATATATATATATATATACACACACAGTCAAACCCCGATTTAGCGCCTCCGTTTGTCCCTCACTGACATTGGTGCTAAAGCGGGGGTAGTGGTAAATCGAGGCACATACATGTTTGCTCTATGTAACCCTAAGATGGAAGTTCTGCTCACAACGATTGATCGGCAGTATGTGGGGGTGGCACTATATAGGGGGGCACTAAATCTGGGTTTGACTATATATAATTGCTTGTTGTTGATTATACTGGAGGCTCTGCCTCTGGACCCTTCCAGGGCCTAACCTTGTCTAATGTTTTGCTTCTCTTGCCTATTATTTTCAATTTAATTTAACATGAATTTTAAAAATAATTCAAAATAAAACATTTATTAAAACTAGCCCTCATTAATAGCTATTACAAAACAACCTTTTCATATAACCATGAAACTGATTTTTCACTTAAATGAGAAATAACTGGATAGCCTTATGATTCCAGTTCCTCTACCAATTTCAGCACATCATCCAGTTTTTCTAGTATTCCAATTTTGCCATTTATACCCAGAATATTTCCATGACCTTTTTGCAAAAATAATTCCATGTATAAACCAGTTGTAATATCTCCATTCAAATATAGTCTAATGTTTGTTAAGAGGCTTAATTTTTCTACTTTCTTCCATACCATAAATACCCGCGTATAATATGCACTTTTTTTTTTCGAAATATTCGAGTTAAAAATTAGGATGCATGTTATACGAGGGCACATAATCTTCCTATTTTCATTTGACCTCATATTTCCACAATTTCGGCACAGTAATTACTGCCCGGGTATCCTCATATTTTTATTGGTGATTTTTACGAAAAGTAAGATAGAAAATAGTAAAAGTAAAAACATACATTAATTAGATATGAAAAGAATGAATTCAGTATTTATTCATTTTAAAAGCCAAGAAATTCTTTGTCACTGGACCATTCTTCTTCGATTTTGTTATCGGAATTGTCATCTTACGCATGATGTCACCCTACACCGGTGCCCGGCCTGGTGGTGAGGCACTGGTACTACTTACAATTAGAAACAATGGCAGCTGATGCTTTTGAGTACGTTGGGAGTTGATGCTTCTTGCAGAACTAAATAAAGTTATTGTTCCCTACCTTTCTCTCAGCATTCATACGTGATTTATTCTTGATTCTTCGAGTCTGTAGTTAATAATGGTTATTTGCTATCGTGTTTACGTGCTCCAGAGTGTTCTAATAAGGGTAAAACTAAAGGTTGGGCAAACCCGTCCACCTCAGGCATAACAAAAACGTATGTAAAAATATAGGATTATTGTCATTCCATTTTATTAGCTCAAAGAATGTCATATGCCATACTATGAAATTAATATAATTCGATTAATTATGTCCTAATATCACCTTGTAAGTAAACATAGAGTATGTAATTGAGTTAGCTGACGTTCTTTTGGAACGTTATTCGAAAATTTCATTTCGCACTTTCATTATGTTACCAATACATAATACCAATAATTCGATCATTGCTTTAGAACACGTTACACCATCTACTTTATTCTGGAATGGTAACGCTAAAAAAATCTGTGCGCACTATACGCGGGTATATAGAAAAGTCATAGATTACGAGGCTGAAAACGCCCTGCGCATTATACGAGGGTGCGCATTATATGCAGGTATTTACGGTATAAATGATGATTTGATGCATGCATTTACCTCATCAGATCTAGTGTCTATAGGAATATGAAGATGAGTTTTGACAAATTTAATTTGGTTAAACAAAAGTCACTCCACCCAAAAGCCAGCCATTTCTTCTGATATATTGGCGAGTACAGATTACTAGTTGAGGTTAATATTTGAGGACCAGCAGAACAATTTGATTGATAAAAACTGTCAAAATCAGTAGAGTACTGTATAAATCAGTCCGGTATGGCATAAATCAGTATGGTTGGTCATTTTAATTATACAGTACTCTGGAGCCCCTTCTAATTTTCATTAGAATTAATCTTTTGTTACAGGCTTTAATGAAATAAAGTATTAATATTTTTTATGGTATTGAATTACAAACTTACGGTAGGAAAAAAAATTAGAATTAGACTATGATTAACATGTGTTGTGTAATTCACAAACTATACATTTCCAGGGATCTCAGATTCGTGGTAGCAATTTCCACCAACAGTTCTCAGAAGTTAAGGTTTTTAGTTGCAGTAGTATTCAAAATAGGGCAAAACATCTTATTTCATTATAATGACTGGATGGATGAGAAAGAGCCCTAAATGTGACTGTCCAAGTGAATGAGGCACACGGCCACTCCAGCTAGAGCCATCTTTTTATTTACCCACCTCTCTATTAGGCAACCATAAAAACTCGAGGAAAAACTAAAGTTTATCATTAATATTTTAGCCATACAGTAAGCTCAATAATTCTTTTTGAACCATTTCAGAGGTCGAACACGTGCTATATATAAGGCAATAAGACTTGAATAACATGGAGGTGTGTGATACTGAGAACTCTACCTGGTGCAACTCCAAAGAAGCCATTTTCTGGATTAATGGCTCTAAGTTGTCCATTGGCATCAAACTTCATCCAAGCTATGTCATCTCCAACACATTCAACCTTGTATCCTGGGAGGGTTGGAGTCATCATGGCCAAATTAGTCTTACCACAGGCACTTGGGAAAGCTGCGGCCAAATATTTTTTCTTCCCCTCTGGGTTAGTAACTCCAAGTATCTAATTTTAAATAAACTTTAATGAATATCATGAACGCATTAACAATAAAAGAAACATTTAAAATATCAGAAGTATTTATTCTTTAGAGAGGTATTGCTGTACATATTCAACATAATGATAAACTGAAAATAGTATCTTTCATAGCTTGCTATAGTCTAACCGGCCAGAGTTGGCACTTGACTGTTTCCGAGCAATCGAGTGCCAACTCTGGCCAGCTCATCTATATGACTTTTGACTCATTCAGATCTGGTGTACATTACAATGTACATTTATTTATTTTTATTTATTTATTTTATATTAGCTCATAAACAGCCGTTAAGGGCCTTTTACAATGAGCATAATAACATTAACAAGACGAACACATACAACCATGCCCGAGGACAGGATTCGAACCCGCGACCCTAGCAATGGGAGCCAGACACGCTAACCACCCATCTACCAAGGCCGGCATTTTTAATTTACTTTTCAAATATTCTTTCACATTACATTTTATAAAAACTTGCTGAGCATTTATTGTGATGTCTAATTTATCTATTATTGGTACTTTAACTGCCATCCAATGCAGACTAGTTGAAGTTAAATGACACTGAGTACAAGATGGCAAGAACAGAAAAGAATTGCTCCAAGTAAGTCATAATTCTTTTTTTGTTTTTGTCATCAAAACATCACACGTTGATATTATTATTCTTATTATTATTAAACTTCTTATTTCATAAATAAAATAATTTTGTACTCTTTTTGTTGATTTTTGATGTTATAATGTTGCTATGGGCATTTCAAAACTTACTTAAAATAAAATTTTTTTAATAACTTTTATATTAACTTCACTTATATATATGTATACTGTATTTCTCAGCATATAAGATGACACTTTTTTATGATTTTATGATCCCCAAAATCAGCCTGCATCACTGAAGGAAAGATTATTACTGTTCTCAATACTGACACTAACAAGCATACTCATCTCCAAAATGGAATAATTGGCAGTCATTCATCGCAAAAACAATAAAATATGCATTATTAATAATTAATAGTGAAAAATGTGTTAATATATGCAGTAATACTTTATGCAACATGAATTCCGAGGACGCATTTTCATTATTGCACTTTAATACGTCTGCTCACAGTGATTACAATTTCAGTGTGTTTGCGATGTTTTAGTTCCTAATGAGCCTGTTGAATAACGCGATTAATGCCACAGAACAGTAGAATTTGTGTAGATGCCATAAATATTTTATACATATCTAGAATAAATAACGTTATGTGTATTAAGATCGCAATGGCTACAAAAATGAAAAGATATGCCTACGCTAGTAATCATAAACTTCTGGCAATTTAGTATGCAAAAATGCATGGAAACCAAGCAGCAGCACGTCATTTCGGTCTACCTCCTACAGAAAAAAATGATTCATGAATGGAGAAAATGAGTAAAAGCTGAAGCTGATGGGATAAGAGAAACATAGTCTTTGTAAGGTTGGCCACAACTAGAGGAGGAAGCGATGGATAGTAGAACAGAGGAAGTTAGTATCGATCAGAATCGTTATGTGTGAGGCAA
The DNA here is from genome assembly GCA_028673005.1 of Tanypteryx hageni. Taxonomy (NCBI): domain Eukaryota; kingdom Metazoa; phylum Arthropoda; class Insecta; order Odonata; family Petaluridae; genus Tanypteryx; species Tanypteryx hageni. The sequence continues at coordinate 114,446,665 of CM054117.1, read as the reverse complement.
AACATGTTGCAGAAGAAAAAAGACTAGTTGAGCATATGTATCGTTATTACATACGCATTCCATTTATTATTTATCCCATTATATTAAAATATCATCTAGAACTCAAGTTTAAGTAAGTACTATCGGTACTATGCGCGACGTGTGCAGCACACTCCGACAGCGGTGATCGGGTCCCTAAGGACCCAGAAAGTACATTTTATTGAGAACCTTAAAAAATAATAATGATATGGCATCCGTGCTTTAAGCAGTCCTTGACAAACATATTCTAAGCCTACTTTTCGACGAAGTTATTCTTTTCACATGATAATCTTGGTTAAACGGATGTATATATCTGTGTGGGTCCCCGAGGACCCATCACCGCCGTACATGTCCTTATACTCACCCCGCACAAATATGCTGCAGAAACCTGATTCTCACTGTTTTCCAATTTCTGAATATTTAACTGAGGTTTTTGTTTATATGATCTAGTTTCTATTGTGCCTGCACTAGTTTTTGCATATATTTTTACTTATTCATATATTATTTAGATATTTTAATTAATTTATTTGTATTTGAATATATGTTGAAACATATCGGCTTCAAATATGGGAAGGTACTTATCTTTCTGCTGGAATCCTCGGTTCAAGGATATACACCTGTGCCCAAAGCCCTGCGACTATGACTCCTAGCCTAATGACGCAGAAGTGTAAACCTTTCCGTTGTTACTTTGTGTTTCTACATGCATCGCGGGTAGAAACATAAAGTGACAACGAAAAGTAGTTTCTATACGCTTACAAGTTGTGACCAAGTTGCGTCGGTCCTTACTCCCTGTCGTAAATGTTCACTTAGCCGCCGCAGTGGTCCAGTCCTTTAGTGTGTGAGGTAGCATTGCAAATCATTTATATTTTCCTGCAATCATGGTAGACAAACAATTTCGCAGTGAAAAATAAATTTTTGAGGAAATTATTCATGAAGAGAATGACAAAGAAACTTTTGATGATAGTGTTAGTGATATAAGTGATCTTAGCTGCAATGATGATAGTGGAAAGGTGGATGAGAGTGAAGAAGACGAATTTGATTTGGACGTAAATTCTGATTCGCAGAAATATCTGTAACTTATTTGTGCAATAAAAGTAGAATGCATACCTATTATAACTTATAATTGTTTACTTAACATTCCTAAATATTTTTTCTTATTATTTAACTATAAATACTTAATTAATAATCATTAACTTTAATTATGAAATGTTCTTCATTTTAAAAATTATTTCTGTTAGAATATCGTCATTATTAATAACACTAAATATTTAATAATTGTTAACTAATTATTATTTTAAATTAGAATGGATAAAAGAATAATTCGATTTATAAATAATATCTCTATACTAGTAGTTCGGTTAAAAAAGGAAAAAAATGGGTACGGGTCCTCGAGGACCCATCACCGCTGTCTGTGTCAGAAAAATTATCACCACCATCGGAGTGTTAATTAATACGACTGCCAAGTTCAAGCAGGGCACATTTAGCTATACAAGTCTCGAAGCAATTATTTATGTTTTAGACCATCCCTATTTATTTTACGAATGAAGATTATCTAAAGCTATATATTTAACTGTTATCATGCCAGAATATTTTCTGTAAATGTTGCTAGATACGGACTTAATCATGGCTGGAAATGATGGTCCTTCATAAATGCCTTGGTGAACCAAAATACTTTTTTCCTGAAAAAGTTTCTAAAAAACTGGGGTGGGTCTTATACCACGGTGCATCTTATATGCCACAAAATACGGTATATATATATATATATATATATATATATATATATATATATATATATATATATATTAACTAAAGGAAAAGAAAAGGTACTGATGAGGGTGGCAACAAGGTGTTGAGGGAAGCCCAGCGGACACTTACCAATATATATTCAAGCCCTTCAACATCAGAATAACATCTTACCTTAGCAGGATTTGAACCACCTAGGACTTATACTGCTCTTCAAGAGCCATGCATTAAAACGACTATGCCGGGATGAGTGTGATGAACATTTGAGAATTCTATCTATACATTTGTTAGTTATGCTCTACAAAATCGATAAAGAATCGAAATAGAAAATCTAAATTTGGCAAGTATGCTTTATTCACATATTAAAAGTGATTGACAAAAAAATATTTGGACCTGGGCTCGACGCCAGGGAATTATTTTTATTTCTCATATGGCAATACATAAGAATAGACTTTTCTATGTGCAGGCTTTCATTCTTTTGGATACTGAAATTAGAAAAACTGACTTCCAATTATCTGATTTGAACTATTTAAAAAAAAAATGAAGTCTCTTATTCTATTCATCTTTTTCTACCTACAGCTATAAATCGCTCACATTAAACATTTAAATCACATATTTTGGGGAAATATAGCCATTTTAACAACAACTGCCTTGGCAACAATGTAATTATCAGAACTCGAGCTCATATTGTTGTCCCAAGGCTAAATGCTCCCCTACCTCAAAATTTGTTTATTTTGACAACCTACTGCTGCGAGAAATAAAATCAATATAAATGGTCACAGTTTAAATAATTTATTATCAGTTAAAATTTTAAATTCCATGTTTATACAAATTATTAGTAAATATAGTTAATTTTTAAATAATATAAAAACACTCATATTTCACAATAAGACTAAAAAGAAAAAATAAATAATAATAAAATTTTTAAGTTAATAATTTTTATAAAGCGTGCAAAAAGTGAAAAATAAAAATTTAACAACTTTTATAAAACTGAAATTTAAAAAATAATTTTAATTATTGAATTAATATAGATATTGGATATATAAAAGTTATGTTGCATTCTTCAATACATATGAACTAATTATTAGAATTGCAACATAACTTTTATATACAGGTATGCCTCGTTTAGCGCATTTTTGATATAGCGCGGTTGACATCTCAGGATTAAAATTTTAATTTTTGAAATTTTTAAAATAACGCTCCTAAATGCTACGCTCCTTTATTATGGTCCCAGCATTTTCCTCACCTTCATTCGTACTTCACTCTCACTTCAGTGATAGTCATTCCGCTCTAATTAAAGACAAATTGTTGATATATAACTTTATTTCTATCTCATGCATTCACTTTTATTGTTCTTTTACATTGGTTTGCCGCAATTTCACAGTCTTTTGCAGTGACATTGGAAGTTTTAAAGTTGTTAACGTTACTGTTGAAATGTGCAGGGTTGGGTTCACTTTGGATGGGTTTTGCTTGAGATTGGGTTAGATTAGGTTCATAACTTAACCTCCTTCTTTCTGTGGATAAAATGTATCACTTACAGCATTCAGAAAGCACAAATGAACAATTCCAACAGGTATTTATTGAAACATTTCCATTGCAAGATTGTGTTCTTTGCTTTTATACAGAGTAATAAAAGTATTTACATATATTCTTTTAGGATTGCGTAACGTAAAAGGAACCCAGAAAAATTCACGGTAAAATGTGATTTGAGCTTGTCACAAATTAAAAGGCAATCTAACAGAATTCGTTTGTTTTTTATGAAAAATATATGTAATTCAGTTATTCATTTCTCTTACATCACCTTTTCTATGAAAATGAATGACACTTCTATTTACATAGAAATTTACATGATTTAGGTTTACTACTGACAGCTGGCAAGGAATTTTAAAAAATACCTAATAAATATCATGCTTATTATATTATTCTACGCATTAAAAAATACCTTGGTTATAAATAAAGGAAATAAAATGCATGGCATATTGCGCCTACCAAAGAAAACACATATTTATCTCATGCCAGGCACGCAGTGTTAGTAGGCGTTTCACGGGTGGCCTACCCTCAAATGATAAAGGGACAAATATCGTGTAATGTCCGCACCCCCTTTTTTGATGGTAACTTGTGTGGAAAAAAGTGCAGGTATTATATGAGTAAATATGGTAGTTCGTTTTCTTGAATTTAAATTAGTATATAAAAATTTCCTATCATAGAAGTTGCAAGATAAAAATATTAGTTTCTGAAGAGTAAAAATCAACTGGGTTAAGTGCTGTGTTAAAAACTATTCTTTTAGCGCAAATTATGACAGCGCACAAATGTCTCGGAATGCCTCTCATGCACTAAGTGAGGCATGCATGTATTTAATATCTCTATTACTTCAATAATTTACGTTATTTTTTCCAGTTCTCTGTATTTTATGTTATTAAATTTTGATTTTTTTCACTTTTTGCGCACTTTATGAAAGTTATTAACTTAAAAATTTATTTTTATTTTAAATTTATTTTGAATCCAAATAGCATAATTCCATTGAAAAAATTTTTTTCCCAAAGAAAAAAGTCAGGTCTGAAGGTGTTAAATAGAAAAAGTTCTTTTTAAACACTCACCAGCATATGCTCAGCTAGCCAGCCTTCCCTGCGAGCAATAGTTGAACCAATGCGGAGAGCAAAACATTTCTTTCCAAGCAGAGAATTGCCTCCATAGCCACTCCCAAAAGAGACTATCTCACTCGTATCTGGGCGATGCATTATAATGGTGGCATCAGGGTTGCACGGCCATGTAGGACCAGCAGGGTCTCCACTGCTGACTTCTAATGGGCAGCCAACAGAGTGAAGTCCTTTAACAAACTGACCCGGTTTGCTGCTTTTCTGCAGGGCCTCGAGCACACTCGTACCCATCCTGGTCATGATACGCATTGATGCCACAACATAGGGAGAATCGGTGACCTCCAGACCAATTTTTGCAAGTGGAGAGCCAATAGGTCCCATGCTGAATGGGATCACGTACATGGTGCGTCCTTCACAAAAACATACTTCTATGTGAGTAAAACTCAGGATATGCAAATGTACAAAAAAATATACATACACACTGTTTGAAGATTTTACTTACAGTTTAAATTTTTTTGCCAAAACTTGATAACAAAGAGGGTGAAAGAAATACAGACTTGCATAAATAAAAGGCTTCAATATAAAGGGTGATCTAAAATATCAATAATGAGGTCAGGCTTAACCCTGTGGAATTCACTCATCAGTGATCTAAAAGTTTCAGTGCACTGAATTATTTCATTTAAAGAATGTCATCTTCTTTAATAACTATGAATGTACATCTACATTATAGTAAATGTTCTACCTCCCTCTTCCTCTACCTCCCTCTTCCTCTACCTCCCTCGCCCTCTACCTCCCTCGCCCTCTACCTCCATTGCCCTCTACGTCCATCTCCTTCTATCTCCCTCTCCTTCTACCTTCCTCTCCCTCTACTTCTACCTCCCTCTTACTCTACCTCCTCCCTATACCTCCCTATCCCTCTACCTCCCTCTCCCTCCCGCTCCCTTTACCTCCCTCTTCCTCTACCTCCCTTGCCCTCTACCTCCCTCTCCCTCTACCTCCCGCTCCCTTTACCTCCCTCTTCCTCTACCTCCCTTGCCCTCTACCTCCTTCGCCCTCTACCTCCCTCTCCTTCTATCTCCCTCTCCTTCTACCTCCCTCTCCCTCCCTCCCTCTCCCTTGCTTCCTCTTCCTCCCTCTCTCTCCCTCTCCTTCTATCTCCCTATATTCTTCCCACCCTCCTACAAACCTCCTGCTTTCCCTCGTTCTCTCCCTCCTCTCTTTCTCTTCTCTCTCTCCTTCTTTCTTTCACTCCCCTTTTTCCACCCTATTACAGTTGTCCTCCATTTTCCCAATATGGTTTTATATAATTTTATGAATATGGCAACAATGCTGGTTGTTCTTGGCAACGAAATATTTTATTCACAATAAAACTTAAAATTTTCGTCTTCAAAACAATTTTCTTAATCAATTCGAATTGTATTTGAAAATTGACAGTAGGGAAATGAATCTGCATTCTTTTGCACATACTTCGGTTGAAGACTCTTCCTACGATAATTATAAGTAATTTTAAAAAGCAAATGGAAGATGTCTTATACTCTTTTACATGTTAATCAAATGGAGACTGGAAACTGTCATGGTATCAAAGCCATGCCATTATATTAGACAACTGCACATCTATCACATGCAGAAAGTCACACTGAGTATTATATCATATTAACCGGAATCCAAGACAAGGTTTTTCTCCCAAATTTCAGTTTGCAAAAATCGAGGGTCATCTTAAATTCGAATTCGAAGAAGTATACCATCAATACATCACAGTCAGTTCATCGAACATCAATTCGTCACAGAACAAATTCATCACTCATCAATACTTCGCATGTCAATTCATCACTCGACAAATTCGTCACGAGACACTATGAGGTAAGGCACTATGACTATACACACAGACAGGACCATTGCATGAGGCTGTTTCCTTTGGAAACCAGCCAAAAAAGGAAATACCAACTGCTATAGCAATGAGTCCACTGCCTTTAAAAGGGAAATACTTGCAGTGAAATTAAATAAAAAAATATATACAGCATAAGGCATAGTTGAGGATTTAATACAACATTGTAACTGGACATTTAAGCTTAAACTAAGAAAAGAGTAAAGCTTACCCTTCATACAGCCTGGAAACCTCTTTTGCTTTTCAATTTCCATATCATCAGGAGACATCCAATTTCCAAGCGTTCCTTTAACACCAGATTTAGGAGTAGGTATAGTGTCCCTTCGATCCTTTGTACACATGAATGTGCGAGACTCCACACGAGCCACATCCTTTGGGTCGGTCTTTGCTAACCAGCTGAAGGAAAAATAAAGTATAACAGGAAGTTAATCCCATATATTTAATTGAATTGGATGCGATTGTAATGTTCTGGGACAAAATTTTCTTTTTTGATAGATTTGTCGAGAAACTCACCAGTTATCATATTTAGGGAGTCTCTCTATTATGCCTCTCTCCTTCATTAGCTGCATCAGGTAATCATTTTCAGAATCAGATCCATCACAAATATGGATTCCAGAGGGTTGGCATAAGGTTGCACTTTCCTCAACAAATTCTCTCACCTATTAATTGGTGGAAAAATTATTTAGTTAGGTTATTGCAGAAGAATGTTTGCATTAAAAAAATCATTTTAAAAATTTAAGAAATGTTCCTTCAAATATTGCAAGCATTAGGTTAATGTTATAGAATTTTTATGCAATTGAAAAAAATATATGCAGAACTCAATCCAATCTAGATAACAAAATCTGAGGAAGAGAATCATGGCAACAAGCCAAAAGGTCAGGAATTCACAAAATCCACTTTGATGTGCACTGTAAAGCGGTTTGAATAAGTCTTTATTTTATATTTGGAGATTACAAAAGGTTGTACATACTTCTCTACAATATAAGGAATATGAATCTACCATAAGGTGCCACTAAAATGCACAAATTTTGGCGTGATGATAAAACAATATTTGCTTGATCATCTTGATATTTTACCATACATATTCTGTGGGGCAGTTGAAAATTACAATATTTTAAGTCCAATAAGTACTGCAATCTCTCAACTTACAAATGCTATGGGTTTCTGTAAGTAGTTTTTATATCAGGAGTGATTTTCCCATAAAAAATTTCGATCCCAAATATGCATGAAAATGGGGACACAAGATTATTTCAACAATTAGGTTTTAAAAATAACTATCCCACTTTTTCGGTTGGGGTGTCAGTTTCCAAAATTAGTGGAGGACAGCGGTCGAGTTCATAAACCATAATTATGGGCTAATAATGCAAAATAACTATTTAATCGAGTAAAAATTTCACTTTATCACTGCACTATAAGGGAAGAGACTTCCTGATGTCTTTCTCCATTTTGATAACCTAGTTGGTGATGTTCGTTGCAGGAGCATCATATACTTCATATAATGCTATGAAAACATAAATTTTATTTTTGACATACTTGAAAGAATGTGATCTGATTTATTTTTAGTGCTTAAAATGCATTTCTTTTTTGAAATTTCTCAGCTGCAACAACAATGTACTGTACAATAAATAAAATTGCTGCACAATATACTATATTAAGTTAAGCATTTTCTATGCTATCTCGAAAATGAAATACCTCAGTGGCAACATTTTAATTTTACAGAAAATAAACATAAATACTGTTCTCTATTATCATTATATATCGACGACTCTTACAGAGGAGGATATAACATAATATATATAACATATAACAGGAGGATACTAATGTTTAGGCACTTCCAGATGAGCTGGAGATTCGAAATTTTTTCATAGATAGGATTTTGTGCAAAACCGACTAGAAAAAACGAAAATCTTGAAAAAGTGCAACAATGCGGCCGCTAAAAATTCGCAATTGTTTAAACAAATTTTCATGGTTTATGTATTTCCGCATGTGCTACGGAGTTGAAATTTTTTTTATAAGTAGAATTCTTAAAAAAACGAAATAGGGATTATACAAATTTTGATATTTTAATTTGTTTGGCAGTTAAAAATTCTTAAAGTTTAAACAAATAGATAACTGTTTAGGTACTACGGGATGAGCTAGGAAGCTGAAATTTTCAAATTATTTACAGAGTAGTGAATTTGCATAATTAAACATTTCAATTTTACCATATTCGAATTTCCGCGGCCGTTAAAAATTATTTAAATTTAAACAATTAGAAAAATATTATTTTACTTATAGAAATGCTACAACTTTAAAATTTGGCTAAACTGTGTAGCATTAGTAGCCCATAATGGAGAAAGTGTAAAAATTTTAAAATTACAACATTTGGGGATTGTTTTAAACTATTATTTTTACATGTGAGAAAAACGAAAATCGCTGCGGAGGTGAAATATTTAGAATTAAAAATATATGTGTAATGATGAAAGATGAATAATGAATGTTTTTTTATGTTGAGATGAAATGATTGCAGTATGCAAGAACCAACTACTAGTATAATATATGTTGAATATGTAAATTTCAGAAATAAATATTCTATTCATATCCATTTAGCTGAAAAATGATGGAATTCTGTGTGGTTGATGAAGTTGGGCAAAAGTTGAGTTTGCAAATCAGATTTGTGGTGCAAAAATTCTTGCTCGTAAATCGGGATAAACTTTGCATCCGATATTTTTGGTGGCAAAATTCGGAAAAAGAAGCACCAAGTTTATGGCAGTAAATATGGTAGTTAAAATTGAGATAAGAACTCGGCACTTGACTAGATAGACAAAAGAATAAAGTTTAATTTAATTGTCATGGAAATTCAAACATCTAATAAACAGAAAATGTCTTTTGAGTAAAAAAGTGTGATTTTGTTCTTTCCTTATAGCTACTGTTTTATTCAAGCTGGCATAAAAGAATCAATTTTCAATTAAACAGTAAGCAATATATATATATATATATATATATATATATATATATATATATATATATATATATATGGATGTCAACAAGGTGTTGGGATGAGGAAACCCAGTGAACACTCACCAATCAGACGACTTCAGGTTGGCAAGGCCCCGGGGATGTCGAAGCGACACACGTAAAAGAACACTAAAACACAGAAACATCACAAACATAGCTCTCTGTAGCTGATGAAGGAATAATTCCAAAAGCTTCTACGTTTGTGATGTTTCTGTGTTTTAGTGTTCTTTTACGTGTGTCGCTTCGACATCCCCGGGGCCTCGCCAACCTGAAGTCGTCTGATTGGTGAGTGTTCACTGGGTTTCCTCATCCCAATACATTGTTGACATCCATATATCCATTTTACCTTTCATTTTCCCTAAGCTGTTATATATATATATATATATATATATATATATATATATATATATATATATATATATATATATATATATATATAACAACTTACGGAAAAGGAAAGGTAAAATAGATATATGGATGTCAACAAGGTGTTGGGATGAGGAAACCCAGTGAGCACTCACCAATCAGACGACTTCAGGTTGGCGAGGCCCCGGGGATGTCGAAGCGACACACGTAAAATAACACAAAAACACAGAAACATCACAAACGTAAAGCTTTCGGAACTACTCCTTCTTCAGCTACAGAGAGAGAACTGATGGCGGTGACACTGGGTGGAGGCATGGGGGTGGAAGGGTAGTGCGGAAAGGTCGAGGATTGGAGGAAACGGAGGGGGTTGGGGATGGGTAGGGTGTTGGAAGAAGACAGAAAGGGTGTGAAAAGCTATCGAAGGTTGAGGCCTGGGGGAGTGAAGGAGTTTAGGAGATGGATATGCGAAAGCTCCCACTGACGGAGTTGGGGAGCCGAAGCATTGTCGGGGAGAGCGCGAATGACTCTCACTGTGAAGCAGTTGTTGAACTTTAAATTATGTTTGTTCGCATGAACGGCCACCGGCAGCGGTCGTTTGAGAATAACGCTGTTGCGGTGGCCATTCATGCGGATGTTGAGGGGATTGCTGGTGAGGCCAACATAAAAGGCGGGACATTGGGTGCATCTCAGGAGGTAAATGATATTGCGGGTGGTGCAGTTGGTGGTGGAAGTTATGGGGTAGGTGATGTTGGTTGTGGGACTGGAGAAGGAGTTGCAGGGGGGGTTTATTGGGCATGTTAGACATCGGGGTCTACCGCAGGGGTAAGATCCGGCAGGGTGTAAAGGCGTGGGTGCTGGGGGTTCTTTCTTCCATAGAATGTTTGCCAGATTAGGGGGACGGCGGAAGGAGAGCATCGGTGGTCTGGGAAATGGGATCTGGTGAGGGGAGGATGAGAGGATAAGGTGGGCGGCTTTCAGGATGTTTTTCAGAATGTCGTGGATGCCGGGGAAATACAGGGTGGTTAGGGTGAGTTGGAGGGTGGAATCGGTGGTGGTGTGGGTATTGAGGTGGGAGTTAGGGGTGGCGGGTGCGACTGCCCGCCGGATTTGGTCTCGGATCAGATCCGGCGGGTATCCGCGCTGTAAGAAGGCATGTTCGAGGGTGGAGCAGTACTCGGACAGGGAATCTCTGTCCGAGCAAATTCTCCGCCCTCGTCGGGCTAGGGCATAGGGAATAGAGGTTTTGGTGTGGAGGGGATGGCAGCTGTTGAACTGGAGATATTGAAGGCGGTTGGAAGGCTTGAGGTGCACGCTGGTGTGGATTTTGTTTTCCCGGATGGAGAGATCGACATCCAGGAAGGTGATGTTGGAGGCAGAGAAGTGGTGGGTGAAGGAAAGCGTGGGGTGGGATGAGAGGCGTTGTAAAAAGGATTGTAGCGAGTCGGGTCCATGTGTCCAGAGAAGAAAAATATCGTCAATATACCTCAGCCATAGGAGTGGTCTGGGGGAAACGTCAAGAAAGCGTTCCTCCCATTCACCTAAGAAGGCATTGGCATAGGAGGGCGCCATGCGAGTGCCCATCGCGGTACCTTTTATTTGTAGGTAGTGGCGCCCTCCGAAAGAGAAGTTGTTTTTTTGGAGCACCATTTCAGCCAGCTTCGTTACGAAATGGGAGGATGGTCTTGTGTCAGGTGGTCTGGAGTCCAATAATTTTCTCAGAGCGGATAGTCCTTGGTTGTGAGGGATGTTGGTGTAGAGGGAGCAGACGTCTATAGTGGACATAATTGTGTTAGGTGGGAGAGGGGAAGGGAGTGATTTTAGGCGTAGTAGAAAGTGGTTTGTGTCTCTGATGAAGGATGGGATTTGACGGACGAGAGGTTGTAGGTGGGAGTCAACATAGGCAGAGATGCGTTCCGTGGGAGAATTAAAGCTGGCAACAATGGGGCGGCCGGGGATGTTGGGTTTGTGGATTTTTGGGAGTAGGTAGAAGGTTGGGGTCCGGGGTGTGTTGGGGATCATCAGGGAAATGGTGGAATCAGAGAGGCCTTCTTGTTTTCCCACGGAACGCAGATATGCAGAAATTTCGGAGGAGTGGCGGTCAGTGGGGTTGGAGGGGAGAGGAAGGTAAGATGTTTGGTCAGATAGTTGGCGGAGGGCTTCGTCGTTGTAATGCGAGCGGTCCATTACCACGGTGGTGGTACCTTTGTCTGCAGGGAGGATAATAATTTTGTCGTTGCGTTTCAACGTAGAAATTGCGTGTCTTTCTGGTTTCGTCAAATTGTCGTTGTGGTCAAGGAGGTCGGGAAAGTTGGGCTGGGCGACTGCGTGAATTATGTAATTAGCATATTGCTCGATGGGATGGTGGGGAGGAAGAGAGGGTGGGATGTATTGGGAAGGGGGTTTGAAGGCAGAAAGGGATTGTGGAAGTGAGTCGGGGGAAGATGAGGAGTCAGATGTGGGTGGGGCGGCTTTGAGGCGGAGTAAGCGTACGAAGGCTTGTATGTCGGCAAGGAGACAAAAATGGTCAAATTTTATGGTGGGGCAGAAGGAGAGGCCCCGGGAAAGGAGGGCATTCTCGGCGGGGTTAAGAACATGAGAGGAAAGGTTCAGGACGTCATCTGGCTGGGAGGGGTTTGCGGTATGCGTGGGGGTGAGGTCCTGCGGAGAATTGGGATGCATCCTCGGTTCGCGGGTTGAAACAAAGGGAGACCTCCTGAGAGAGTGTAGTGGGGGTGGAGTGGGGATTCCCAAAAGGTCGGCCAAGGAGGGTTTTTGGGCGAGGAGAGGCGGGGGAGGGGGGATGTCGGACTTACCAGCTGGGAAAAAGGGGAGAGGTAGGCCGAGCTGGAGGTGGCGGACGCACATAAGGGAAAGTTTGCGTATGAGTCTGTATCGGTTGGCTGCGATATCCTCTGCAGCTCTACGGAAAATGGCGTCGAGATCAGCTGTGGAGTTTTGGGAATGATTGAGTTCGTGTATGAGGATTAAACATTTCTCAAAGTGCATGTTTGAGAGTGATTTATAGTGGCGTAAGATTAGACGGACAATGTTGAGGGACATGAGGTGATATGTAAGGGCGAAAGATGAGCGGATAGCCGGAGGAAGGCCCGATAGGGGGATTCTCACGGTGAGACCTTTGGGGGGGAGGCCTAGTTCTAGGCAGCCATTGAGGAATTCAATCTGGCAAGTTAATGATGTATGTTTGCGGAGGTGATAACGGAAACGGCGGATATTTTCCATGGTGGAAGGAGAAGTATAAAGTATAAAAGATAAAGGCGATAGGAAAGTTGGTAACAAAGAAAGGATGACAGACACGAAAGGGTAAGGTAAAATAATATAACAACTTACGGAAAAGGAAAGGTAAAATAGATATATGGATGTCAACAAGGTGTTGGGATGAGGAAACCCAGTGAGCACTCACCAATCAGACGACTTCAGGTTGGCGAGGCCCCGGGGATGTCGAAGCGACACACGTAAAATAACACAAAAACACAGAAACATCACAAACGTAAAGCTTTCGGAACTACTCCTTCTTCAGCTACAGAGAGAGAACTGATGGCGGTGACACTGGGTGGAGGCATGGGGGTGGAAGGGTAGTGCGGAAAGGTCGAGGATTGGAGGAAACGGAGGGGGTTGGGGATGGGTAGGGTGTTGGAAGAAGACAGAAAGGGTGTGAAAAGCTATCGAAGGTTGAGGCCTGGGGGAGTGAAGGAGTTTAGGAGATGGATATGCGAAAGCTCCCACTGACGGAGTTGGGGAGCCGAAGCATTGTCGGGGAGAGCGCGAATGACTCTCACTGTGAAGCAGTTGTTGAACTTTAAATTATGTTTGTTCGCATGAACGGCCACCGGCAGCGGTCGTTTGAGAATAACGCTGTTGCGGTGGCCATTCATGCGGATGTTGAGGGGATTGCTGGTGAGGCCAACATAAAAGGCGGGACATTGGGTGCATCTCAGGAGGTAAATGATATTGCGGGTGGTGCAGTTGGTGGTGGAAGTTATGGGGTAGGTGATGTTGGTTGTGGGACTGGAGAAGGAGTTGCAGGGGGGGTTTATTGGGCATGTTAGACATCGGGGTCTACCGCAGGGGTAAGATCCGGCAGGGTGTAAAGGCGTGGGTGCTGGGGGTTCTTTCTTCCATAGAATGTTTGCCAGATTAGGGGGACGGCGGAAGGAGAGCATCGGTGGTCTGGGAAATGGGATCTGGTGAGGGGAGGATGAGAGGATAAGGTGGGCGGCTTTCAGGATGTTTTTCAGAATGTCGTGGATGCCGGGGAAATACAGGGTGGTTAGGGTGAGTTGGAGGGTGGAATCGGTGGTGGTGTGGGTATTGAGGTGGGAGTCTTACAGCGCGGATACCCGCCGGATCTGATCCGAGACCAAATCCGGCGGGCAGTCGCACCCGCCACCCCTAACTCCCACCTCAATACCCACACCACCACCGATTCCACCCTCCAACTCACCCTAACCACCCTGTATTTCCCCGGCATCCACGACATTCTGAAAAACATCCTGAAAGCCGCCCACCTTATCCTCTCATCCTCCCCTCACCAGATCCCATTTCCCAGACCACCGATGCTCTCCTTCCGCCGTCCCCCTAATCTGGCAAACATTCTATGGAAGAAAGAACCCCCAGCACCCACGCCTTTACACCCTGCCGGATCTTACCCCTGCGGTAGACCCCGATGTCTAACATGCCCAATAAACCCCCCCTGCAACTCCTTCTCCAGTCCCACAACCAACATCACCTACCCCATAACTTCCACCACCAACTGCACCACCCGCAATATCATTTACCTCCTGAGATGCACCCAATGTCCCGCCTTTTATGTTGGCCTCACCAGCAATCCCCTCAACATCCGCATGAATGGCCACCGCAACAGCGTTATTCTCAAACGACCGCTGCCGGTGGCCGTTCATGCGAACAAACATAATTTAAAGTTCAACAACTGCTTCACAGTGAGAGTCATTCGCGCTCTCCCCGACAATGCTTCGGCTCCCCAACTCCGTCAGTGGGAGCTTTCGCATATCCATCTCCTAAACTCCTTCACTCCCCCAGGCCTCAACCTTCGATAGCTTTTCACACCCTTTCTGTCTTCTTCCAACACCCTACCCATCCCCAACCCCCTCCGTTTCCTCCAATCCTCGACCTTTCCGCACTACCCTTCCACCCCCATGCCTCCACCCAGTGTCACCGCCATCAGTTCTCTCTCTGTAGCTGAAGAAGGAGTAGTTCCGAAAGCTTTACGTTTGTGATGTTTCTGTGTTTTTGTGTTATTTTACGTGTGTCGCTTCGACATCCCCGGGGCCTCGCCAACCTGAAGTCGTCTGATTGGTGAGTGCTCACTGGGTTTCCTCATCCCAACACCTTGTTGACATCCATATATATATATATATATATATATTAACTAAAGGAAAAGAAAAGGTAGTGATGAGGGTGGCAACAAGGTGTTGAGGGAAGCCCAGCGGACACTCACCAAGTTGAGGACCAAGCTGGCAGGCTGCTGGGGGCGTCGGAGAGACACGTAAAACACACGAACACAAAAACACACGCAAGCTTATCGGGCCTAAGCCCTTCTTCAGCGAAAGAGTAACGTAAAGTGACACACTGGGCGGGGAATGACAGGGTGATGTGGGAAGGTTGATGATTGGAGGAGGTGGGGAGTAGGAGGGGTGGATAGCCAATAAAGAGGGAGTGTGATGAGGTAGAGTCCGAATAGTTACAAAGTAACAAGGAAACATTGTAAAGGGGCTAATAGGGTTAGCGGAGGTTGAGGCCAGGCGGAGAGAAAGAGTCGAGAAGATGGATATGTGCTAGTTCCCAGTGTCGGAGAATGGGGGCAGGAGTGTCATAGGGTAAAGCGCGAATAATCCTAACATTGTAGCAACTATTAAAGGGAACATTGTGGGTATTAGCATGTAATGCAACTGGGAGGGGGCGTCTGAGAGAAACGCTATTCCGGTGACCGTTCATTCGGATGTTTAACGGATTGCTGGTGAGGCCTACGTAAAACGCGGGACAAAGGGTGCAGGTAAGGAGGTAAATGACGTTACGGGTGGTGCAGTTGCTTATATATATATATATATATATATATATATATATATATATATATGTGTGTGTGTGTGTGTGTGTGTGTGTGTTTTGATAGCTAAAAAACTTCTCAATTGATATATGCTGACCAGTATACATGCAATCGGACTTATACAGTCGTAAGAGAATTTTTAATCGAAAATAATCATAATCATAATTTATTCCACCATTAACGAAATACATGTATTTCAAATATGTTTCATCAATAATATAAATAAAAAAGTACAAAAATATGTATATAAAAGTGAATATATTCATTATATACACTAAAATATAATATCCATTGGATGTTCAAAGAATTCACTCAGAATAAAGTGATTTGTCAACAAGCCAACTGTGAAAAACTGTTTTAAATTTTGCCAGAGAAATCTTTCTGGCAGCATCAGGAAGTCTATTGAAAAACCATATTGAAGAAAAATTACAACACCTTAGAGAGGCTTCAAACTTGACATGGGGGATTATTAATTTGTCTTTGAATTTTGTATTATGAGAATGGAAAGCGGATTGGGTAGAGAAAGATTCGAGATTTTCTTTAACATAAATTAGATTTTCATAAATATAACAACTAAACACTTAAAATTCTGTTTAGTAAATAATGGTCTACAGTGTTCTCTAGAAGAAACACCTGATAATATCCTTAAGACCTTTTTTTGAAAAATAAAAACTGATTTAGCAAATGAGACGTGCCCCCAAAGATGAACTCCATACATTATGTAGCAATGGAAAAAAGCACAATAAAAAGCTCTAAGATACTGATCAGCTATGAATGGCTTCAATTTGCTTCACATACACAACACATGTGCAAGCTTCTTATTAATTATGTCTATGTGGTCATTCCATGTTAACAAAAGCATTAGGTTGCACTGGCAAAAATTTTAGAATAACAGCTGAGTGATCAGATAAACATGGGTCAAGGACATTGACAGTGTACTGCCACTTATTGAAATTAGTTATTATATTATTGAGACATGCAGAAAATCTGGTAGGTTCAAAATTTGTACAGAACAAATTGTAAGAATGGAGAATATTTTTAAACATAATAGTTTCATTGGACTTTATCCTAATATCCAGATTTGTCAGAACATATTAAAATGTTAGAAATAAATTTGTCAAGAGATTTAAATAGCTTTTCAAGTTGTTCAATAAATACCTCAAAATTACCATTGGGAGAATGATAAGAAGATATAACTATCAAAGACAGTTCTGAAACAAGAAAAAAGTCTGCTATAACCAGGAATCGAACCAGGGTCTTCCACTTGCCGGACGGATATTCTACCACTGCTATGATAGTTCAGTGGTAGAATATCCACTCGGCAAGTGGAAGACTCAGGTTCGATTCCCGGTCATAGCAGACTTTTTTCTCGTTTCAAAATTATTCCCAACATTACAGCTTATGCCTGTATGCATAGGATCTTCAGATCACTTTATTCTATCAATTTCTTGCTTAGCAATCTCGCCAGAAGACCCGGGTTCAATTCCCGGTCATAGCAGACTTTTCTCGTTTAAAAATTATTCCCATTACTATACCTTGTTTGGCCTGATAAATTTTTCCTCATTGTGCTTTAAAGAGCATACAATGCATTACATTGCTATAAGAAGGCATTAGAAAGTACTACCATGTATAAGCATGCATTTTCTAAATTTTATTGAAAAAGGGGGAGTTACAACAAAATCTTACATAAGATGAGGGGATGGTTGTTGACATGAACGGGGAGTCAAATATAGCTAAACATTTGCTGTCATAATACTTGAACACCCCCCTAACGAATAAATACTATCTGTGAAATCTTATGTGCCATCAGGGGTGTCAAAAAGAAAGGGGGCTACACGTCAACCACAATCTACCAATATATGAAAACAAAAACTTACTTCATGATGATAGTGAAGGCCTAAAGCAGTGACTACCAGGCCGACTGGAAGTTGAAGTCAAGTCGTCATCCTTTAGAGCTTGAACAGTGTATGCAAAACTCATGCTTCACTTAACAAGTAAATACAATAATCTTCCCTAGCTATACAGGGTGTCCCAGGAGGAAAGGTCAATATTCTGGGAGGTGATAGTATCGGTCATTCTAAGAAAAAAAGTTTGTATGGACAAGTGTCCTATTCCAAACAGTTTCCGAGATAGAGCTATAGCTTTACTCCTGGAAAACCTGTATGTAACACCCAAGAAGTGTTGATACATGAGAAAACACATTGGTCTAAGAGCGAGAGATGTCAGAAGGTATATAACCATAGCCTGCATCTTGCACTAGTTTTCATGTCGAGAAATACCTCTTCTCACCTTTGTCAATATGGTTTGAATGATTGGAGGCTCCCTAAATCTCGGGGCTCCACCACATTGCGGGGGTTGCAGAGCCTATAAGTACGTCCCTGTTACTAGTACTACTCACTTTTGGAGAGAGCTTGTCCAGGTTGCCGTAGACAACGCTAAGCGAGGGCACATGGCAGATGGGTCTAACGGTGCATGCGGCGAGGGGTGCTGGTGTCAACAGGCTTTTCCCGCCGATGCCTCTTCCCACCAATGATGCACCGGAGGTCTGCTTCTTTAGAATGGAAGCTCCAACTTCACCATATGTCCTTTCAAAGAGAATGCTTTTATCAGACAAATGGAATATTCAATCATCATAGTAGTCCATGATGGTGATTCATTTATAATAACTTTTTCAATGAAGAACTGTTTTCTAGAGCTTTTTATCATTGCTGGAAAGCACTATAATCTTCGTGATGTCTGTCCATATGTATATATCAGGGAAGAACTGACAACTGATTTAAACCAAATTTGGTACATAGAATACATAAATTAATGAGCAAAATGGCATATTTGGACCGGATCGACTCAGCAGGGGTGCCACAATTGCAAAGTTAAACTTTTCAGTAATTATGAATTTAGAAGGAATTTGCTGAACCTATTTTGACGAAATTTCTTATGAAAGAGGTGTGCAACATAAAACAAAATCAAGATATTTAGTATAGATATCAAAAGCAGGACTGTCAATACAAGGAATAATAAAATTTCTTTTTCACGCATTTGTGTTGAACTCTCCTAATTGATTTTAACCAAAATTAATATTTATAATTTACACATACATACAAAACCAAAACAGCATATTTGGGCTGGATCGACCAAACAGGGGTGCCACAATTACAAATTAAATTCTTTCAGTAATTATTTATTTGGAAGAAATTGCTAGAAGGGATTTCAACCAAATTTTGTATATATGATTTTTACAACATACCATAATGAAATCAAATGTTTAAAGAAGAGCTTAAGAGCAGGGCTACTACAATGAAAAGTAAAATAATATTCTTTTACGTGTATTTTTAGAGAACTGACCGAATGACATTTAATCCAATATGGTATATATAATCTTCATAAATAAATTTCAACGAGGTCGACTAAACAAAACTACCACAATATCAAACTTAGAAATTTTCTGTAACTATGAATTTCGAAAGTATTGGCTGAACCGATTTCAAAAATAAATTTCGTTTTAGAATGACAAAACGAAATGAACATGTTTAGAATGGATCTAAAAAGCAAGGCTACACAATATAAGGAGAAATAATTTTCTGATTTCAAAGCAAATACATTAGTATACGATTATACTACGGCAAATTTGACGGAAAGCACTTCTGTAACACGGGAAACCCGTTTACTTGTTTTTTTCGATGGATGCCGAGTCAGGCATATTATTTCGTTAGGCAATTCGAACGGAAGCAGTTCTTACCGGCGTCACACAAGTAGATCGTTTTCGAATTTGAAGACGCGGATATAGATTATAGTCAGACGAGAAAACGATAGGCGCGAAGCCTACATTAAAAAGAGAGATAAATACTTACGGCGTCACTTCCTGCTTGGTTACGCCGGGCATCTTGGCGGAGTTCTTCCAAGTATATTAATCGCTCACTACGATAATGAAAGTGACGGGCTGGAAAAGATATCCTGCGAGCGATGACGTCTTCCAGCTTGCCTATTGCGATAGCTTTCGATGCGAGTGGATTCGTACCTCGGGCACGCTGCGCGCGTATGGCTCACTCGGAGCGAGATTCCGCCATTTATATAAGAGAAGTCCGTCCCGAAGTCCACGCCCCCCTCCCTTCTCCCACTCTGCTCAAACACCCTCCCTCCTTCCTTCCTTCCGCATGTAAAACGAGAGCTCCTCCACGCAGCGTCCAACATGATTGGCATTCTTACGAACTTGATTCGAGTCTCGGCAGTGACTGAGGGTCGGTAATTTCCATCCTCGAGTAAAGGTTTGACTCGAAAAATCAGACGCCGGTGAAAAATATACCCATTTTACTAAGCTGTTAGTTACAGTTTTATTATAATTAACGATTTATGCTGCTTGCATGAATTAAGACCGGAAAATACATCCATCGCAGAAATCGAGAGTAAACTTCTGACATGCACTCGTTAGCAGCAAGAATTAATCTCGACATTAAAGATTATGAATAAAGGTGATGCCTCTCGATAACCAGTTTATTAATTAGACAGGTCTGCGAATTCGAACTTTTTAAAAGTTGTTTTAGTTCGAATAACTTAACTGATTTTATATAATTCCATTTCTTTCCATTATGTAACGATTTTTTGCAAACCGGTAAAAAAGAAACAACGATATTATTAAAAATATAGTCTATTTTACCAAATGTTATATTTTACATCCTCAATCTTCCTGATATTTATTGAGATATCTACGACTTGTAGTCTCAAAGGTACGTTTTGTTTTTGTCATCAAAAGTGTTGTCTTAGTTATTCCTTTATAAGCACGGAAACTTTGAATGTGATCTCTCCGGTTTATTGCAAATCTTTTGACATTGTTAAGTTGAAATTTTCATAGCTCAAATATTTTACGAGAAAAAGATGGCAGCTCTTCAGCACGATTTATTAGGCACTCTGATGTATCTAGTATACGATGCGCAAAATATTTTTCTTTTATAATCATGAAAATGTGAAAATTTTCCGATTTTATATCTTAGTGCGAAATGTAGAAAAAAACATGAATCACATCTATGGACATATAAAAAGTTCCCGACGAGTCCGGGCTGATTTTTTTGGAACATTTATTTCCTTAATTCATGCAAATGAAGGGGGAGAAAAAGTTGGCTGCACATATTTGCCCCAATTGTTTTTAAACTCCATGATGCACTAACAGTACACCGAGATTATCCGAAACTGAACGTGTTTTCACTGCTTTGCGAGTGACGCTTCCATCAGAGCCTCCATTACCAAGTGCTTACAAAAATTGTTTATATTGTTGAAGATGACAGCTGCTAAACTGAACTGACGAACGTAAGGGATATGGGTATAGTCACCGCGGAATAATGACGTCACCCATATCACGTACGGGCATAGACTTGAATGTGTTAAATCAGTTCACCTCGAGTGTGCTATTCTGGAGACGAGGCTCTGTTTTTGCTACTTGAAGCAAAGCTTTCAAGACATTAGTATTAGATGATTAGATCTTAAGCCAAAGAGAGGAATGCAGACCTTTATCCCTCTTACAAAAGCGTAAGGGAAGCTAAAAAAAGTGCTAGCCTGAAAGAGAATCGATCGTGGTAACGGAAACTTGGGCTGAAATAAAGCTTCAAGCTTTACTGAATCACACTGCTGAACATCTTGTTACGTTAAAAGATCCAGTAATTACTGCATTGCCAGTTACTGAACTAAATGAACCAACTAACCTGATGCTGATAAGGAAAATAGTGGGCAATCTGCATACATACAAAAGTTTTCTGAGGACCGTTATCGTGATAGTGATCTATTTGTGACTTCGACTGTCCCATTGCAGATGTCCTTTGAGCACCCAAGTTCTGGAAATAATATTGTAGTTTGGAAGAACGTCAAACCTTCCTCTCCTAGATTTTGCCATCCCATTCACCTTCAGCTCAAAAAAGAGTCAGCTATTGTAACTGTAGAAGAAAAGAACTACATTGAGGGTCATATCAGATGCTTAGTACCCTCTGCTGCCAAGAATAGTGTTGGAAAAAGCATCCATGTTACCCATAAGTTAGTTTTTACTATGGTTGATCGCAAAGTCTGCTGTGCAATTACAGGAAAATCTTTACAAACTTGCTATGTATGCAAGCAAATGAACGATATTCAGGAGGTGACTAAACGGGAGGTAGATATTGAAACCTTTAATTTTGGACTATCCCCACTACATGCCTGGATAAGGTTTTTCGAATGCCTGCTCCACGTGGCCTACCGCCTAGGAATAAAGAAGTGGAAGGTTCGAGGTGAAGCAGATAAAACGAAAGTTCTCGCCTAGAAGAATCTCACTCAGGAGTTCTAAAATAAAATGGGCTTGTTAGTGGATCTCCCAAAACCAGGAGGGAGTGGAAAGACGAACGAAGGAAATACAGCTCATCATTTCTTTCAGGACCCAACAACGACCTCATTAATTACCGGGATTGATGAGACACTCATTGTTTGCTTTGGAGTCATTCTACGGACACTTTCTAGTCAGTATGAAATAAACACGGAGAATTTTGGCAAGTACGCCCATGAAACTGCATATCTTTTTTTTCTCTCTACCCCTGGTACTACATGCCAGCTTCAGTTCACAAAATACTAGTCCATGGCTCAGAAATAATATCTTCTGCAATTCTTCCTATTGGACTATTGTCTGAGGAGGCACAGGAAGCTCACCACAAGGACATCAAAAAATACAGAGAACGCTACACAAGAAAGTGTATCTGTAATTTCAAAATAACTTTTCCGTCAGATGGATATAATGGTAATTATGATAACATATCTGTTAAACTTTCTTATATGCAACTTTCTTTCAACATCATCATTTTCCTTAAAATATTTTCCTTTATTCATTTCTACACGTTTTAGGTCAACCACTAATGAAGATGTTCCACAAAGTTTGCTGGTATCGTCCTATCAAATTATTTCATCCATGAGACGTGAGCCATTTTAACCAAGGGGACATTCTCCCCTGACGTTTTGCACCTTCTACTTTCTCCCGAAATTAATAGGATAGATGCATTGCACTCCAACTCACACCCTTCCGCAACCAAAGCTGATATGAGCAGCGGTGATGACAGCGATTAAGAAAAAAGTCAGTTTTTTGGACTTAAAACGAACTATTGATAAAATATGACCATTTCTTATTGTTTTTATAATGATTATGTCTTCTCATCATAAATAGGAACATCTTCTCATGGTAAAGGAATGTTTTGGCCACCTTTTTCGGAATTGGTCCCACTGTGCAATGGACCGATTTTCATGAAACTTGGTACCTACGAGACTTGTGCTGCCAGGGTCCACCACCGGACTATATTTTATTTGGCGAAGATTGAAGTCCTGGGTTCGATTCCAGGAACGTTTTTGCCCTATTTGTTTTACATAGGAACTCTCAAATCCATTGTGCAGGGATGTTTTCTTTAATACTTTAAAATATCTTAAAATTATGATATCGGAGCGGGTTTTTACTGTTTTAAGATGAATAGAATGTAGATTCTAATTCTTATCACTGAATTTTGATAATTGATCGTGTTTTCTTGAATTTCTACTAAAACTGCGTTTTTGCTTTTTAAATTGCATTTTATCGGATTGTTGCCATTGAGACGATAATTATCAAACTCTGCTTGAGCATAGACGAGTGAACAAATGGGTTATTTTCTTTTCACTCGACTATCCTTCAGCAATGGACAGTTGATCCATACATAATAGCATATAAAATTAAACATTTATTAAATTCGTTAATTTAAAAAAATACTGGCAAAATATATCAGAAAGAGATTTTGATATTGCTTTAATGAGCATTTTAAACCTGATAATGTTCTATTTATTTGTTTTCCAATTTTTATCTATTATTGATAAACTATGAATTACTAGTGGTATTTATGGTATGAGAATTCCTAGGAATGACTAACACATACTGAAACATTTCATGTCAATATAAGTAATCAATTCAGCATATGAACTTTGGGAAACCAGCCTGCATTAGTCCTGGTTTGGACTTCTTGTTATAATTGGGATCCTTATTATTTCCCAAAAAATTGTTTATAACCTTCTTAAATTCACGCTGTTATCTCAATATGTTTCATAGTTCTTTTAAAATCTTAATCCAAAGTCAATTTTTTGATCTGTGGTCAAATAAAAATTCCTCCTTTTAATTTTGCCTCAGGCAGAACTGGGAATTTACCAACCAGGTACTCAAAACAATATACATCTTTATCCAAGGCCTTGAGAAACTGATATATCAACCCCAGTTTTATATGAATAGGGGGCAAAAGCACTTTCTTCGGGTCGACCAAACTTTCACGTTTTATGTTTTTAGAACCTCACGTCAGGCTGACTCTAAGTGGTCATTCCTTTTTTATCCAATGCTGACTTCTTGCTCTACTGTCTCAGTCACACAAACAACATGGAAATTTCCTATAACTGGATTGTTGACCCAACAACATACAAAGAACTTTTAAGTCTCCTCAAAGTAGCCAACTGTATTCCTTATATTTAATCTTAGCAAGAAGAAGTTCGAGATTTTCGTATGTTCCTTTTAAATGAACTGAATGAGCTACAGGAATGGATGCATACAAGTTACCATTGTGAAGAAGAACGCCTTTGTAACTTATTTTGGAGGAATCTATGAACATTCTCCACTCATTTGGTTCATATTCTGCAGCACCTAGCTTAGGTATCAATTCAGAAATATTGTTACAATAAACCAACAAACCTTCTTGAGAAAAATATGGAATGAATTCTTTTTCACGATTTCTGCACCAGTAAAATGATGTTCCTGGAGAAAGTAAGTTAATGGCACAAAGTCTGGATACCAAAATCTCTGAAGAATTCTTTGGGAGTCCAAAATCCCTCACCAAATCATTAAGTTTACTTTGGGTGAAAAGTTGGGGTTCACCAGACATTTCAGGTTGAAAACAATCCGTATCGACGTTTCCGTTGCCATCAGATAGGTATATGTGGTCCATGAGCAACAGGTCTTCTAGCAGATTGAAGGTTCGGATAAGAAATTTCCTTTTTATATTTAGTACTGTACACTTGCACATTACATGAGCAAAAATAGCAGCTCATGCCAGATCATTGGAATTCCAAAAGGTAAAGAATCCCTCTTACCTTTAGTCCATAGTCTCAGTTGTTCAACACAAATCAGGGAAAAATTGGCTGAACAGATTTCAACCAAATATGACACATGGAATCTTCACATAAGCATAGACCCAAAATGGCATATTTCTACCAGATCGACTTTGCAGGGGTGCCACTCTTGCAAAATTAAACTTTTCAGTAATAATGAATTTGGATGGAATTGGCCAAACCGATTTCAACGAAATTTAGAAAGAAGAAGGTGTGCAACATTAAAAAACAAAATCAATATTTTAAATGTAGATATAGAAAACAGGGCTGCCACAATACATCAATAAAAAATTTCTTTTACAAGTATTTGTGTTGAACTGTTGACATCAATTTTAACCAAGTTTATAATTTGTAATGTACACATATATACAAAACCATAGTAGCATATTTGGACCGGATCAACCAAACAGGGGTCCCACACTTACAAATTAAATTTTTTCAGTAATTACAGATTTGGAAGGAATTGCCTGAATGGATTTCAACTAAATTCTGTATATAAGATTTGTACAATATACCAAAATGAAATCAAGAAGTTTAAAGTGGAGACAAAGAGCAGGGCTACCACAATAAAAAGTAAAATTATATCTTGACATGTATTTATAGAGAACAAGCAGCATGAATTTTAATCCAATATGGTACATATAATCTTCATATAAATAAATAAACAAAATAGCATATTTTATCCGGGTCGACTAAAAATGGCTACCACAATATCAAAGATAGAATTTTTCTGTAACTATGAGTTTGAAAGTCTTTAGCTGAACCGATTTAAAAAAGAAATTTCGCTTGTAGGGCGAGAATAGAATGCCAAAATGAAACAAATATGTTTCAAGCATATCTATAAAGCAGGCCATACCACCATATAAGGAAAAATAATTTTCTGATTGCAAAGCCAATACATTAATATATGATTACACTATGGCGAATTTGACGAAAAGCACTTATGTACCACGGGAACCCCATGCACATCCCTATTTATTTGTCTTGGTCTCCAAGCTTCATTCCAAAGTATCCATAGTAGGTATGCTTTTCTTAATAAATTCTGTAATCTCTCTCCTTTGTTTTTTCACAACAAATTTACCACAAATATGTATAACAGAAAATATTTGGACTATTTGCACAACCTCTGGTTGCCATAACGATAAATAAACCAATTTGAAAGGGGAAATATGGTCACCGGGCATACAGTAGAAAGAAATGACATCTGTCAAGCACTTACAAATGCATATATACTCATGGTTTGTTTCTCGATTGTTCTAGAATGACAGAATATGCTATAACGTTTTGTCTGATCTGGAAACTTCTATAGCCAATGATTTTTAACATTCAAATCGAAATGAAAGTGATCTAAATTTAATGAAAATGACTTACTTATGTAAAATTAATTATGACATTTTGTGAAAAATCTAAGTGATGGACAAAAATGGTATTATTTTCAGAACCAGCATCAAAAATCACTATAAAAGAGTTAAAATGTTTCAGACAACAAAATCATCGGAGGCCTGTTTTATAGAGGCATCCGGGCAAAAGTGATCAAAGATGCACCAATAGCGATATATTTTACGCCAAATCCGTGAAATTCTAACGAGTCTGATGGATGGCTGAGTTGTCCCTCTAGATTTATGTAGGGTCGAGGGAGTGGACCTGGGACATTAGAGGGTCGTCCTCACTCCCTGCTGCATTCTTCTTGGAAGGCCTTAGGCGAGTATTGTCCCGCCGCCTAACTCATTTAACCAAAGAGTGCTACCTTAGTACATCTTGGGAGAGGATGGGCTCCTTGACCCTTCCAGATGGAGGTGGACAGAGGACACTTCCTCCAAAGGCATCATCGTGGATGGGAGAAGGGCAGTGTCGGGAATGCAAGCAAAGAGAGTAGTCTGAGGAGTTGGAGAGGAACATGTAGTATGGCACCACTCGGAGGCCGTCATTTTCGGAATAAATCTTAAAGCAGATTTGTGTTTTACTCTCTCTGGAGGCTCCCAGAGCAAGAACCCTTGTGAGGTCCTTACCCTCAGTAAATCTCATGGGATGGCAGCACTACACCCCCTCTTTCTCAAATAAGAATAAAAAGAAGCGTGAAGACATACAAAATGATAAAAGAAGAGCAAAGAGAAAAATAGTAGTCAAACGTCGATAGAGTGTGAGAAAACATTTAGTCACAATGCCTTACAACAAATAAATTTTCCACCTCTCCTTGTTTTCTCCCTCTCATTCTCTCTCCCTCTCTCTTCCTTACTCCCATTCTCTCTCCCTTCCTCCCATTCTCCCTCTCTTTTGCTTCCTTCCCCCATTCTCTCTCCCTTCTTCCCATTCTCTCTCCCTCTCTCTCTTCCTTCCCCCCATTCTCCCTCCCTCTCTCTTCCTTCCATTCTCTCTCACTATCTCTACCTTACTCCCATTCTCTCTCCCTCCCTCTTCCATACTCCCATTCTCTTCCTTCCTCCCATTCTCACTCCCTTCCTCCCATTCTCCCTCTCTCTCTCCCTTCTTCCCATTCTCTCTCCCTCTCTCTCTTCCTTCCCTCATTCTCCCTCCCTCTCTCTTCCTTCCTCCCATTCTCTCTCCCTCCCTCTTCCACACTCCCATTCTCTATCTCCCTTCCTTCCATTCTCCCTCCCTCTCTCTCTTCCCTCCATTCTCTCTCTTCCCTCCATTCTCTCTCTTCCTTCCATTCTCTCTTCCCTCCATTCTCTCTCTTCCCTCCATTCTCTCTCTTCCTTCCATTCTCTCTTCCCTCCATTCTCAGTCATTGTCCTTCCTAGGAGACGGACGTCATTAGCTAGCGCTTCCTCCCTCCTCCTACCCTCACGCAATAATTAACATCCTTCGCCCGTCATGACCACCAAGGCAGCTCTTCAGGAGCAAAACACCCAGCTCATGGCTGAGAATAAGTCCATCTCAGACAATTTAGTTGAGGTTTTGTCTAAGATGGACTGTTTCAGCACTGATCTTGCCGAAGCCAAGCAATTATCCGGTCCACAACGGATTGATAGTCTCGCCAAGCTGGAAACGAATTTTAAAAATTTCCGGGAACAGCTTATGAAGGAGATCTCGGCCTTGAAATTTAAAGTCTGCCAGATTGAGGACCGTGTTTTAAACGTCGACGAGAGACTGGATGATCTGGAACAATATAGCCGCCGAAACTGTCTCCTCATCCATGGGATCCCCGAGAAGGATGGAGAACACGGACTGGCAATCGTCGACGAATTTTTAAAGACCAAATTAAAAGTAAGCGTCAGTCCGTTCATGATGTCCCGTGCCCACCGTATCGGGAAGAAGAACTACTTCAGGCCTCGACCCATGATTGTGAGGTTCCTCAGCTACCAGGATAGGGATAATGTTTGGCGAAACAAAAAATCCCTAAAAAGGTCCGGTTTCACGATCACCGAGTCTCTCACCACCACCAGACTCAAGCTCCTCATCGAAGCAAAAAAATCAGCTGGCTTCTGTAATGTGTGGACGCACGATGGCAAAGTTGTCATACTGCGGCAAAATGGCGTCCGCACATTCATCTCCAACCTAAGAGAGCTGCATGCACTCCAACCTCCTTCAAAAGCACTAGGGAAATCCACAACTATGTAGGAGGATGGCTTTCATTGATTAACGTGCGTTTGAGCGTTCTCGCTACATTTGTCCGTTGTCGAATAATTCTCCTGTCAGTGCCTACTCTTCAAATCGACCTCTGCCAGCCATCCCCGTTCCTGTGACGCCTGCAATCCACGTTCCCGTGTCACCTGTCATCCCCGTTCCCGTGGCGCCCGTCGTCCTTGATCCCGTGTCGCCTGCCATCCCCGTTCCCGTGACGCCTGCCACCCCCGTTCCCGTGACGCCTGCCATCCCCTCCCCATAGTGTCCTCGTCACAAATTTTAGGTGTAATTCCCTCTCCCTAGTGCTCATTCCCAAGTGGTTCCGGTGCATCAAATTTCCCCTTATTCGGTTTCTCTCTTAGGTTTCTGTGCTGTTTATTTTAGTGTTTTCCACTGCTTTAGTGCTCCTTTTCCCGTGCCGAAGTGCCGTTCGTGTTGGCGTAAATCCTATTTAGTGGTTTTCATTGTTTCTCGGTGTGCTTCTCATTTCCTCCAACCAGTGTCAAGTGCAATCCCCTCGCATCCCCCTTAATCAACCGTAGCGTCCACTTCCATTTCAGTGCTCTTTATCCGATTAAGTTTAGTCGTGTTTAATTCCTACCAAGTGTTCTCCTCTAATGCTTTATTTCATCTCTGCCTCTATTTTTTTTCTACCAGTGCTACTTTAGTGTTGTGTCTCATTCATTATTTCTTAATTATTAATTTGTATTCTTATTATTGTTACTTAGTCATTGGCATATACTGCAGCATTACTTCTCCGCTATGTGTGCTCTTTCCCGTGTGCATTAATCAATTTATTGTAGCCCTTCTCAACCACTTCTTTACCTGAATCATCCTCTACATATATATATATATATATATATATATATATATATATATATATATATATATATATTCATTCATTCATTCGTGTTCTGTCTTGCGACAGGTCCTACCAATTAATCAATTAATTGGTTTTGACTAGGGAATATACATACACGGTGTGGTGGTTTCCCGTTGCCTTCCACACCGGACTCACACACAGAAGGGAGGAGGGTAACCCGGTGCCGGCATTTGCCTGCTCTTACGAAGAACACCAGGGGGGTCAACGGCTTAACGTCCCTTCCGAAGGACGGAACAGCTGAATTTGCGCGGTCTCCTCAAACCACGCAAACAGGGGGCCGGGTGACCTTGAGAAAAAATCCTACTCGCGCAGGATTCGTACCCGATGACTTTCCAAGCATCGGGCGAGTAGCAGACAGCGTCCTAACCACTACACCACCGGCACCCCCCACATATATCATCATCATCATAGGTAGTCTGTCCGTAGACAGGTCCGTGATTATTCATGGTTAAACCTGGTTCTCCATATACTCCTATTTTCCGCTGTCCTCTTCATATCTTGATAACTCTCTTTCCCTTTCAAAT
Organism: Tanypteryx hageni; assembly: GCA_028673005.1. NCBI lineage: Eukaryota > Metazoa > Arthropoda > Insecta > Odonata > Petaluridae > Tanypteryx > Tanypteryx hageni. The sequence goes on along the minus strand of CM054117.1, from coordinate 114,416,871 downwards.
CGTCTATTAGCTGATACCTTTTCCTACCTCTTTCCCTTTTCCCATCTAGTTTTCCTTCTAACACATCTTTAATCATACTCTCTCTCCTCATGTAATGTCCAACCCAGTTAGCCTTCCTCTTTCTGATAGTCTGTATAATCATTCGCTTCTCTCCTATTCTTTGTAGCACTTCATCGTTTTTCATCCTATCTGTCCATTTTATCTTCAACATTCTCCTCCAAGTCCACATTTCAAAGCTTTCCAAGTATTTGATGTCATTTTTCCTTAGCGTCCATGTTTCTGCCCCATACAATGCTATACTCCATACGTAGCATTTTATCAACCTCTTGCGGATATCTTCCCTTATATTCCCTGTAAGTAGTTGTTTCTTTCTCCTGAAAGCCGCTTTTGCTTTTCCTATTCTAGTTTTGATCTCATCCGTACATTTTGCCTCTCGTGTTATGATACTTCCAAGGTATTTATATTCTGAAACTTGTTCTAATGGCTTTCCCCCAATAGTTATGTTCAGATTCTCTTCTTTACCCGATATTCGAATGACCTTGGATTTTTCTGTATTTATTTCCATACCGTATTTTCTACCTGTTATCACTAGTCTATTTATCATTTTTTGTAGTTCCTCTTCCTTTCTTGCTAGAAGTACTTGATCATCTGCGTATTTTACTGTTCTTATAATCCTTCCTCCAATTTTGAAATCCCCTGTGCCTTCTAAAGCTTCTTGCATTAGACTTTCTCCATATATATTGAATAGGGTTGGCGATAGGCAGCAGCCTTGTCTTACTCCTCTACCGATATTTATTCCGCAGGTGTCCACATTCTCAAACCTAACCTTTACAACTTGATTCTCATATAGATTCCTAATCAATCTCCTGTCTTTCCAGTCTACACCTATATCCTTTAATATCTTCATCAACTTTACCCAATTTACTCTATCAAAGGCCTTCTGCCAGTCTACGAAACATGCGCAGATATCTTGACTGTATTCTATTGCCCTTTCTGATATGATTCTAACTACTCCTATAGCATCTCTAGTTCCTCGTCCTTTTCTGAAACCGAATTGATCTTCCCCTATTATTTCTTCTGCCTTTTTCTCCAGCCTTTTATTAAGAATCCTCGTGATGATCTTTGATGTGTGTGACAGAAGGCTTATAGTTCTGTAATCTTTACACTGCATTGCCTTTGGCTTCTTCTTTAGAGGGATCATTGTTACTTCTAGGAAATCCTGAGGCCATTCTCCCGTGTCGTAAATCTTATTAATTAATTTCGTGATCGCTTTTAGTCCTTCTGATCCTATGACTTTAAGTATCTCAGCCGGTATTCCATCGCTGCCCGTGGCTTTCCCCTTCTTTAGTTCCACTATCGCCTTTTCTACTTCGCTCTCCATAATACTTGGTCCTAAGTTGTCTTCTTCAATTTTTTTCTCATTTTCCAGTTCTATTTTCCCCTCTCCTGCCTGTTTGCCGTATAATTCCTTAATGTATTCTTCCCATACCTGTGCTACATCCTTTGTTTCTGAGACTATCTTCCCATCCGTATTCATAATTCCTTTACCACAAATTCCATTAGACTTCTTATCTTCTAATTCCAGTGCCCTAGCGTACATCATATCGTACCGTCCTAACTTCTCCATTTGTTCTATTTCATCACATTTTCCTTTTATCCAGTTTTCTCTAGCTTTATCTGTTACCCTTCTCAACTCATTGTTTATACGCCTATAGTTGGCTCTACCTTCTTCACTGTTAACGTTTTTCCATTTTCGTCTTTCATCCATTTTCTCCAGCATTTCCTTCGTGATCCATGGTTTTCTGATTTTCTTCTCTTGTTTTCCAATCTCTTTATCCAAGGTATCCTTGATACTGGTTTTAATTTCATCCCATTCTATATCAACGGTCTTCGGTTTGTTTTCCAACTTCCTTAGGTTATCTTTCAACTTCATGCTGACTACATCCTGCCTTTCTTTCAGTTTTTCTAGGTCCCAGGTCTGTCTTTCTCTTTTCGTTTTTCTTATTTGTTTGAGCTTTGTACTCACGTCAACTATTAGAAGGCTGTGATCTGAATCAATGTCCGCTCCTTGCAATGCCTTGGCGTATATATATATATATATATATATATATATATATATATATATATATATATATATATTATATGCACTGGTGGTGTAGTGGTTAGCGTGTCGGCTTTCTATTGCAAAGTTCGGGGGTTCAAACCCCTCGAATGGAGGTTTTATTAAAAAAAAAAAACTATCATCAGTGCCTGGCAGTAGGCAGCAGTACTGTCAGTATGGTATAGAGCCGAAAACAAATGATGTTGGTTGGGTCTATATCCAATACAGCTGTAGGCGTGATCAGGACGATTTGAACGGCTACAGTACTGCGATGTGGAAAGCAAGAGGGAAACTACCACATTACAATCCCTAGTAAAGATTATATGGTTGGACAATATGAGTTCTCTCGAGGTAAAACAATCCGGAGGTAAAATAGTCCCCCAATCGGATCTCCGGGCGGGGACTGCCTTGAGGAAAACATTTGTCGAAAGTAAATTACGAATAGGGACTTGGAACGTAAGAACTATGAGAAAGGCAGGAAAGCTAGAGAACCTGAAAGAAGAAATGAGAAGAAATAGAGTTGACATTATAGGGCTAAGCGAAACTAGATGGGAAGGAGAAGGACAGTTCGTCTCGGAAGAATTCACGGTAGTTTATTCTGGAGGAAATAGTGGGGAAAGGGGAGTAGCTCTGGTACTTAGGAAAGATATGATGAAAAGCGTGACAAAGATAATAGCAACGAACGATAGACTGATGGCAATAAAGCTAAAAGCAGTCCCAGTGGACATGCTGATAATCCAGGTATATATGCCAACGTCAGCTCATGACGATGAAGAAATAGATGAGATCTATGAGCAAATTAATGAAATTTACGAAGAAGACGGAAGAGGAAAGGTAAACTGCATAATAATGGGAGATTGGAACAGCATAGTCGGAGAAGGACAGGAAGAAAATGTTGTCGGGCAATACGGACTTGGGAAGAGAAATCGAGGAGGGGAGAAACTCGTAGAATTCTGCATCAATAATGACCTTGTAGTGACTAATACATGGTTCAAAAACCATAAACGAAGGTTATACACATGGAAAAACCCAGGAGATAGAATGAGATGCCAAATAGATTACATCCTTGTAAAACAAAGATTCAGGAACAGCATAAAGAACGCCAAGGCATTGCAAGGAGCAGACATTGATTCAGATCACAGCCTTCTAATACTTGACATGAGTACAAAGCTCAAACAAATAAGAAAAACGAGAAGAGAAAGACAGACCTGGGACCTAGAAAAACTGAAAGAAAGGCAGGATGTAGTCAGCATGAAGTTGGAAGATAACCTAAGAAAGTTGGAAAACAAACCGAAGACCGTTGATATAGAATGGGATGAAATTAAAACCGGTATCAAGGATACCTTGGATAAAGAGATTGGAAAACAAGAGAAGAAAATCAGAAAACTATGGATCACGAAGGAAATGCTGGAGAAAATGGATGAGAGACGAAAATGGAAAAATGTTAACAGTGAAGAAGGTAGAGCCAACTATAGGCGTATAAACAATGAGTTGAGAAGGGTAACAGATAAAGCTCGAGGAAATTGGATAAAAGGAAAATGTGATGAAATAGAACAAATGGAGAAATTAGGACGGTACGATATGATGTACTCTATGGCACTGGAATTAGAAGATAAGAAGTCTAATGGAATTTGTGGTAAAAGAATTATGAATACGGATGGGAAGATAGTCTCAGAAACAAAGGATGTAGCACAGGTATGGGAAGAATACATTAAGGAATTATACGGCAAACAGGCAGGAGAGGGGAAAATAGAACTAGAAAATGAGAAAAAAATTGAAGAAGACAACTTAGGACCAAGTATTATGGAGAGCGAAGTAGAAAAGGCGATAGTGGAACTAAAGAAGGGGAAAGCCACGGGCAGCGATGGAATACCGGCTGAGATACTTAAAGTCATAGGATCAGAAGGACTAAAAGTGATCACGAAATTAATTAATAAGATTTACGACACGGGAGAGTGGCCTCAGGATTTCCTAGAAGTAACAATGATCCCTCTAAAGAAGAAGCCAAAGGCAATGCAGTGTAAAGATTACAGAACTATAAGCCTTCTGTCACACACATCGAAGATCATCACGAGGATTCTTAATAAAAGGCTGGAGAAAAAGGCAGAAGAAATGCTAGGGGAAGATCAATTCGGTTTCAGAAAAGGACGAGGAACTAGAGATGCTATAGGAGTAGTTAGAATCATATCAGAAAGGGCAATAGAATACAGTCAAGATATCTGCGCATGTTTCGTAGACTGGCAGAAGGCCTTTGATAGAGTAAATTGGGTAAAGTTGATGAAGATATTAAAGGATATAGGTGTAGACTGGAAAGACAGGAGACTGATTAGGAATCTATATGAGAATCAAGTTGTAAAGGTCAGGTTTGAGAATGTGAACACCTGCGGAATAAATATCGGTAGAGGAGTAAGACAAGGCTGCTGCCTATCGCCAACCCTATTCAATATATATGGAGAAAGTCTAATGCAAGAAGCTTTAGAAGGCACAGGGGATTTCAAAATTGGAGGAAGGATTATAAGAACAGTGAAATACGCAGATGATCAAGTACTTCTAGCAAGAAAGGAGGAGGAGCTACAAAAAATGATAAATAGACTAGTGATAACAGGTAGAAAATACGGTATGGAAATAAATACAGAAAAATCCAAGGTCATTCGAATATCGGGTAAAGAAGAGAATCTGAACATAACTATTGGGGGAAAGCCATTAGAACAAGTTTCAGAATATAAATACCTTGGAAGTATCATAACACGAGAGGCAAAATGTACGGATGAGATCAAAACTAGAATAGGAAAAGCAAAAGCGGCTTTCAGGAGAAAGAAACAACTACTTACAGGGAATATAAGGGAAGATATCCGCAAGAAGTTGATAAAATGCTACGTATGGAGTATAGCATTGTATGGGGCAGAAACATGGACGCTAAGGAAAAATGACATCAAATACTTAGAAAGCTTTGAAATGTGGACTTGGAGGAGAATGCTGAAGATAAAATGGACAGATAGGATGAAAAACGATGAAGTGCTACGAAGAATAGGAGAGAAGCGAATGATTATACAGACTATCAGAAAGAGGAAGGCTAACTGGGTTGGACATTACCTGAGAGAGAGTATGATTAAAGACGTGTTAGAAGGAAAACTAGTTGGGAAAAGGGAAAGAGGTAGGAAAAGGTTTCAGCTGATAGACGATTTGAAAGGGAAAGAGAGTTATCAAGATATAAAGAGGACAGCGGAAAATAGGAGTATATGGAGAACCAAGTTTAACCAAGAATAATCACGGACCTGTCTACGGACAGACTACCTATGATGATGATATATATATTAGTGCCTGGCTGTCGAAGGGTAAGGACGTGCCTTTCATTTCCTCCTGCGAGAGCTTCTGACCTGCGGGTGACCGGCGCTTTAATAGCAGTAGCTGTAGCAGCTGTCCTTCCGTAGCTGTATCGTTGTGTAGCAGTAGAAGTAGAGTCGAAGTAACCGTACTGATAAGTAGAACTAACATTTATTTATATTGTTTATTGTAGTATCTCTTAATCCCAATATCGTCATTTTACAGTAGTATTTTTCTAGCACTTGCTTTAAAAAAACTCATATTCAGGTAGTAATTTTTTCTGTAAGAACTCTACGCTGTTTGTGTACTAACTTAACTTGTTTTAACTTGATTATCGCTGTTGGTGTACTAATTTAAATTGTTTTAACGCTTGCTTGTGTTTCTATCTTGCCTGTTCGCTAACGTTGTTTGTGCGGTGAGTCAGCGCTTCCCTTTCACTTTTTACCTGCGTTCCTCTCTAGCGTAGACCTTAAGTCCACGAATTAGTTAGTCACTTAGTATAACCTTAGCTTGAAGTTTAATTTAATTCGTAGCTAGTACAGATTAGTGTTTAGGATGGCTTCACCTAGGATTCCCGTTTCCTCCTTTCTATGCGACGCTGATTTCGAGGGAATGAGGTCTCGAATCACGGAGCTGGTAAGAGAGGTTACGGACCTCCGTCGGAGGGTGGCAAGAGCGGAGTCGGCCCTTGTTCGTGTTGGGAGAACGCATCCATCCCCGAGAACTCACCGCGCCATGATGGCGACTCGGGTGCGCTCGAGTGCGAAAGTCGGTGGTGTGATCGAGGGTGTTTGTGGGACCTCTTCGGGGGCTGGAGTCGCTCCAATCCTGAAACCCAACGATTGGAGAGTGGTCTCCAACCGGGGGGATCGTGGGGTGGTCCTGCGAAGGCTGGGAGCTGGGAATGCCTCGGCAGACCCTCTTCCAGTTTGCAATCGGTTCGCGGCGTTGTCGGAGGACGACACTTCGACCGATGCTCTCGCATCCGCTCCCGTCTCTTTGGCGGAGGCTGGATCTATGGGAAGTCGGGGTGGGAAGGGAGGGCTCCTAGTAATAGGTAGTTCTAATGTCCGGCGTGTTATGGCTCCCTTGCTAACTCGGGCCCGCCGGGAGGGAGTGGCTGAGCGGGTGTTCTCCAGGTGTATACCAGGAGGAACGGTCCCCCAAGTGACGAGGGCGGTACGGGAGTCGGTGGAGTCAACGGGTTGCTCTAGGCTGCGGATGGTGGTCCATGTTGGGACTAACGACGCCTCGAAGCGCGGGTCCGAGGAGATTCTAAGTTCTTTTGAGGACTTGGTCGCCGAGGTCACTCGTGTCCGAGAGGAGTCGGGTTCTGATGTGCGGCTCACCATTTGTAGTATTGTCCCGCGGATTGACTGTGGTTCGGAGGTTTGGAGCCGCGTGGCGGGGCTAAACCAAAGGCTATGGAATTTCTGTGTGGGCATGGGAGTCGACTTCGTTGATCTCCGGCCGGTTCTCGGATCGTGTAGGGTACCCCTAAACGGCTCTGGAGTTCATTACACGACCGAGGCTTCACAGAGTGTAGCGTGTAGGATCTTCGACCATGGTAGGTCTTTTTTAGATTAGAGAGTAGGGTAGGGTGTAGGCGTATTAGGAGATTTCATAGGGGCATCGAGTGTAATACAGTTTCTGGTCGCAAAGTGAGAGAGTCCACCTGCGAAAGCCGTAATAGAGCAGTTAATGCTTCGGGCGATAACGAGAAATTAAATATTATAGTTTTAAACTGCCGCAGCATTCGTAGGAAGTCTGCCGAACTCGAACACGTAATTCGCACGTTGCATGTGGATGTAGTTATAGGTACGGAAAGTTGGCTCACTGAAGATATCGCTAGCCAAGAAATTTTTCCGAAAAGCTATAGAGTATACAGAAAAGACCGCGCCAATAGAATAGGTGGCGGAGTATTTTTGGCAATAAGTGAAAAGTACGATAGTTGTCAGATCCCTATTATCGATGAAACGACCGAGAGCGTGTGGTGCCGCCTAGGTAAGGATAATTCGAAAAAGATATATTTATGCTCATTTTACAGACCACCTAATGCCTAAGTTGATTATATTTTAAGTTTAGAGAGGCAATTAGCCGAGCTTAGATCTATTATGAACGACGGTTACGTGATAATTGGAGGCGATTTTAACTTACCGTCAATCGATTGGGAAAACCTATGTTTCGTTACGGGAGGTAAAGAACGCGAATCGTGTGAAGCCTTAATGGACACGTTTCATGAATATTCCTTAATCCAGATGGTACAAAAAGCCACGCGTTCGGGCAATGTTCTCGACTTGCTTGCTTCTAACATCCCGCATAGGATAACTAAGGTATCCACAGAGGAGGGACTTAGCGACCATCGAGCTGTGTATGCGGAGTGCGAATTAAAGCTCAAAAGACATCCTAAGCCTCTTCGGAATGTATACGCTTTCGCCAAGGCCGACTTTAAAAGTTTCAGCTTACATCTCAAAAGTACCTTTGTCAGTTATCGTGAAAAGACAGAACGATTAGGTATGGAGCCATCATGGTTATTATTTAAGGATATACTAGGAAGAGGTATCAATAGATTTATCCCCAGTAAGTTAAAATCTGATAAGAAAGAACCTCGTTGTTTTAATAAGGAAGTCAGGATTGCCTTAAGACGACAGAGGCGTAGCCACGCAAAATTGAAAAACATACCTACCACCGCTTCCGATGAGTATCGCACAGCTATAGTCCATGAGTATAACAGTGCCCGCGAACTAGCGAGAAAAACCATGCGTAACGCATTTAACACCTTCCGGAATGAGGTATTAAATACAAAATTGAAGGAGGATCCAAAAGCGTTCTGGTCCTACGTAAGAGAAGTCAAGGGAGTGGGTCCTTCAATACCCTCCCTGCGATCTGATTCCGGAGACATCCTTCACGATGGGGAGGATAAAGCTAATCTACTAAACGTTTACTTCGCGAAGGCGTTCACGGCAGGTGGAAATATACTTAAAGACAATCCTATTCCCGATGGATGTACTCGGATGGATAATATTAAAATCTCTGAGGCAGGAATAGCGAAGCAACTGAGTGCGATAAAGCCCAACAAAAATCCTGGACCAGAAGGAATTCCCGCGCGTGTATTAAAAGAACTAGCAGAAGATATAGCTCCCTTCCTTCGGATAGTTTTCGAGAAATCTCTTACCCTCTGTGAGGTTCCTGATGATTGGAAACTAGCACACGTCACACCCATTCACAAGGGAGGTGACAAAGAAAACCCCGAAAATTATAGGCCGATTTCTCTAACATCATTATCATGTAAGATTTTGGAGCACATTATTGTTAGCAACACAATGCGTTATCTTGAGAGTAGATCGCTCTTAGTCAGCTGTCAACATGGCTTCAGAAAAGGTAGATCCTGTGACACCCAACTCGGTCTGTTTGTGAATGATGTTTTATCATGCGGCGAAAATAATAAGCAGGTCGATGCAGTGTTCCTTGATTTTAGAAAAGCTTTTGACAAGGTTCCCCACCGTAAGTTGTTATTAAAATTGGGAAATCTTGGCGTTAATGTTAAAGTCATTAACTGGGTTCGCGCTTTCCTTAGGAATAGAAAACAAAAAGTAGTCATCGATGGTAAGTCCTCGAGTGTGGCAGATGTAGTCTCTGGAGTGCCGCAGGGTAGTGTGATCGGACCTATGCTTTTCTTGCTTTATATAAACGACATCAGCTCAGTTGTAAAAAGTAATATCAGGCTTTTTCGGATGACACCGTAGTCTATAGAGAAATTAGTGGTCCTAGCGACCATCGTCAGCTTCAGGATGATCTGGATGCGTTATCTGTTTGGTGCAAGGAATGGCAGCTAGAAATCAATCAGAAAAAGAGTAACGTTCTAAACTTTTGGAAATCTAGAAGCCCATCGTCCGTGTTTACCTACTCAATAGATGGTGAGAGCATTCCTGTTTCGGAATCCGTGAAATACCTCGGGGTAACCTTGAATCGTGACCTGTCTTGGGACACCCACATAAGACGAGTGATAGGTGCGTCAAATAAGAAGTTGGCTTTTGTGCGTAGGATAGTCAGGAAAAGCACGGAAAAGGTGAGAGAATCCTGTTATTTATCGTTGGTTAGACCTCAAATGGAATACGCAGCAGCGGTTTGGGATCCATATCAGAGGGGACTCATAAAGGATTTAGAAAAAATACAGCGGCGATCAGCTAGATTCGTGAAAAAGAATTACGATAAAAAACAGAGCGTTACGTTACTCATTGATGAGTTGAGTTGGCCATCGTTAAAAGATCGTAGATTACAGGCGAGACTTAAACTTCTAGATAAATACAGGTCGGAGATATTCGTAAATGAAATGAAGGATATTATTCGACAACCAACGTATATCGGACGGAGGGATAATGAGGACAAGATTCGCGAAATAGATAGTAGGACGGAGAGGTATAAGGAGTCATTTTTCCCTAGGACAATACGTGACCACAATAGATAACTGTGAATAATAATTAGTTAGGAACTTGGTGCGCGGCACCCCCTGCCATCCACCGTCAAGGTGACTTGTAGGGTAATATGTAGATGTAGATGTATGTATATATATATATATATATATATATATATATATATAGATACGTATATATTTTTTTTTGCCGTTTACTCAACTACCCGCAAAATGTCTGTCATTGAGCCTTCCACCAAAGCTTCTCTTCAGCCTAATTCTACTCTTAACCCAAATGCACCTGCTTTCGTCCCGTCACACTGCAGGGTGCCATACCTAAACCCTAACGCCGCTGAATTTTTCCCACTGATCAGACCAACCATCCACAGACGAACTCATTATCACACTCCTCATCTTACCACCAACCGTCCACCCCCACCCCATAATGGCTTTCCCCTACCACTCCCAGTTCCAACATATTGTCTTCTTACAGAAGAACTTAAACCTTTTCCCCGATCCTTCCAACTTATCTATCTTAACGCCCAAAGCCTTGTCCCTCATTTCGACGAACTGCGCTCATTACTCCCGCCCAACGATCTACATGCTATTACCATGTCCGAAACGTGGCTGAAACCTGCTATCTCGAGCTCTTCTGTTGAAATACCTGGTTATAACTTGTTTCGCAATGATAGGATAGGGAAAGGAGGAGGGGAAGTAGGAATCTACGTCCGTAAAGACCTTGCTTGTAAAGTAATCGCCACCAGCGACGCACAATACTCCCGCAGACCTGAATATCTCCTCCTTGAAGTAGTCGTCAACTCAAAAAATATTGTTAGGAATCGTTCATTGTCCTCCAAAAATTGGTTATCTATCTGACATTGACGAGATCATTGCCAACTTAAGACACGATTATGAGCACTTAATTATATCTGGTGACTTTAATGCAAATTTTGCCTCAAGCTCCTCCGATGCTGTCTTTTTTAAAAACTCTTTTACATCGCACAACCTCAGCATACTACCTTTAAAACCCACAAATAACACTAAAATTCTTCCACTTGGATTGACATATTAGTTACTGCTAACCCAGAAAAAGTTTGCACACATGGTCAATTACCTGTCCCGGGCATTTCCTCCCATGACTTAATTTTTCTAGCCTACTCACTAAACTCTCCAAAATTTAAGCAGAAATTTATCTCCCAACGAAATTTTAAGAACCTTGACTATGATAGTTTAATTGCCGAAGCTGCGTGTCTTCCGTGGCACATTATTGAATATGCAGACGACATAGACGCAAAAATTGAAGCACTTAACACTTTTCTCTTACATCTACTCGATAAATACGCACCCATCAAAACCACACGCGTCTCTAAACCTCGCGCCCCGTGGATAACGGCCGATTTAAAACTATTGATGACTCGACGCGATTCAATTTTTCGTCTCTTCAAATCAAATAAATGCCCAAATACGTTCAATACCTACAAAAATATTAGAAACAAAACCAAGCAACAGATTAGAAATGCCAAAATAAAATTCGCTTATTCTATATCCGGCTCCAATATAACAACATCCGCCTTATGGAACAATCTGCGACACCTTGGAATTGGCAAGTCCAAGGATTCTTCCTTACCTCCAAACATATCACTAGATTCTCTTAACGAGAGCTTCTCGACGAATCCAACAACAATCGACATAGAACGAAAACGCAAAGTAATTAGTAGTCTTACTGCAAAAGCGAACGAGTCATCCGGTTCTCCACAATTCCACTTTAAAGCTGTTTCGCAATTTAACGTACTTTCATCAATACGCAGAATCAAAACTACAGCCCAGGGTGCTGATGGTATTCCTATAATTATCATAAACAAATTAATACATCTATTACTCCCCGTACTTACTAACATTTTCAACCACTCTTTATTACAGGGAAAATTCCCATAGCAATGGAAACACGCGTTAGTCCGCCCAATTCCTAAGAAATCTCTCACCGCAAACAATGACTATCGACCGATTAGCTTTCTTCCCACTTTATCAAAAGCCCTGGAGCGACTTGCGCACGAACAGGTAGCAGATTTTCTCAACATTAATCATCTACTTGACCCCCATCAATCTGGCTTTCGGAAGTCTCATAGCACCACCACCGCGCTAATTAAAATCACTAATGATATACGCAGACACATGGATGACAGAAAACTCACGGTACTAATATTGCTTGATTTTAGTAAAGCGTTTGACTCAGTAGATAAAGACATACTCCTAGCAAAACTCCGCTGCATGAGATTCTCTTCACCTTCAATAGAGTGGTTCTCTTCGTACCTTAGCAACCGTTCCCAGCAAGTCATCTACAACGATTTCTCGTCCTCTCGGCTTAATGTTAACCAAGGCGTTCCGCAGGGCTCAATTTTAGGTCCTCTATTGTTCTCTTTATTCATAAATGATTGTTCTCAATACTTAACTTACTCCAAGCATCATTTGTACGCCAATGATCTCCAAATCTACTTAGACACAAAACCCAATAACTTATCTCTTTCCATAGCTAACATAAATCATGACTTGGCCCAACTTCAAGAATGGAGCTACGATAATTTTCTCACCATAAACCCCTTGAAATCTCAAGCCATTTTAATCGGCTATCCGAAACTACTGGCATAACCTTGCAGAATCAGTTCCTCTGTCTTTGAACGGCTCAGTTATACCCTATTGCAAAATCGTAAAAAATCTCGGGATTCTAATTAATGAAACGCTCACCTGGAATAATCATATAATAAAAATCTGCAAGATGGTAAACTCCTCCTTACACACACTCCAAAGCTCCAATAATTAAGAAAATAAAAAGGAGCATAGTGTTTACAATAGTCGCCGGTGGGTGGTGCAGTTGTGGTAGTAAATAATTTAGTTTTAAAAATAACTCTTCAAAAATGCATTATATAGGAAAATTTTTCAAACAAAGGTTGTAGAAAATTTAATTTCATATTAATTTTATTCCAGTACTGTTTTACATTCATCAAATATTAAAGCAAATATTAAATAAATAGAATATCTCCTTAACGATGCATTCTAAGAAATATTATTTCAAACAAAAGTTATAGAGAATAACATTATCTATAAATTTATAACAAACAACATTTACATTTATGAAGATTTAAAGGAGTTATTTGCCAAAAACCAACATATGAGAAGAGTAAACATCCCCTTCTGGTTGAGTGATTGTTGCCAAAACCGAATCAGCTCTTCATTATATAGTACTCTTTCTAAATATAGAATTTGGTATTGATACGTTTTCGAGTTAGAGCACCTACAAAATCCTATCACATACAGACAGACCGACAGACACACATCATCGAGAAAATACTCAAAACATGTTCATGGAACTTTAAAACATGTATTTCTGATGAAATCTCAAACTCGATTTTTTCATGAAAACAATACTTTCTCTATACAGGTAACCCTCGGTTTGCGTCAGTCCCAATTGCACCGATTCACAATAATGCTGATTTTGATACTTGAATTAAACTGATGTGGGCAACACATGACTTTCTCCATATTTATATGGCAAGTTACATATTGTTAGCTCTGGGATCATTGTCAATATTTACTTCCGGTTGACAATTAAGAAAAGAAAAAGGAGCCTTACTAAGACATAACTAAGCATCAATTGTTAACAATAGTCTTCTGTAGTGGTGATGGCAGCTAAAAATATAAGATATCTCTTAAACAATGCATTATATGGAAAAATGTATCAAAGATTGTAGAAAATGAAATTCCCTACAACTTTTATTGCAATACATTTTTACATTTTTCAAATATTAAAGCAAATATTTCAATATAACGAATAAGTGACAAGAGTAAACACCCACTTCCGGTCGACCAATTTTTACCAAAAACTAATCAGATCTTATAACTTTTATAAAAATGTTAAATATAAAATTTTGCGTTGATCTGATTAATAGTTTTTGAGTTAGAGCACCCACAAAAATCTATCACATACTGACAGACAGACAGACACACAGACATCATCGAGAAAATAGTCAAAACGTGTTTAGGGGACCTTAAAACATGTATTTCAGTTGAAATCTCGAATTCAGTTTTTTCATGAAAACAATACTTTCTCTATACTTCGTATATGGAGAAAGTAAAAAGAATTAAAATTTTCAAAATTCGTTCATCACTCTAGGTTGCTGATGTCGGCTGCAGTGACTACTGCCTTGAGCAGTCAGCCTGCAGCCGCTGTTGTGACCGGTGTGCATTCACATTGTCAGAAATGATTTATATTTAAAAAAATGAGTGAGAAATGAAAGAAAAAGAAATGGCTAAATAGAAATTGTGTCCTTCCACAAATGCATATATGACGCCTCCCATAATTTGCTAGGACAAAGTCAAACTGGCTCCTTGTCCACACAACTGAGCCAACAGAAGCGGGAAGGAGAGGATGAAGAGCTTCCTATTAGAGAAATGAAGACAAGTGATCTGTGCTGCATCCTTTTAGTAATGGAGAACCTCACTGAAGAGCTCTGCGAGATTGACCATGACTGGGAGAGGAGTGCCACAGTGAAGAGTAGCGCCATGGCATCCATGAGCACTCATTATGAGATTGTGAAAGTAAGGAAGAGGAAATCACGACTGTCAACACTGCATGCTTTCCTCAAAAAACGTGACGATCAAAAACCAGTAACTTCATCAGAGAACTAACGCCCCTAAGGGCAGGCATATATTTTTAATTAAATTAACTTAATTTTATTTAATCTATATGTATTTACTTGATTACACTGTTTTTACATTCATAACCATTATTTAAATGCTCTAAATATAATAATGTTATACAGCTTATTCCAACTTTTGTTTCTCTGGAACGTAATTCATTAACTTCCCTTTCATTTCCATTATAAAATGGTTTCCATTTATGCTGATTCCATTTCCTCCAGGAATGCAACCCCGGTGCAAACTGAGGGTTACCTGTACTTCGTATATGCAGAAAGTAAAAATTAAATTTTGGAGCTCAATGGGTAATTAAAATAAAAAATCTGATGTGGCCACCACATGACTTCCTCCATATCTGTAATATTTCTAAAGATTCCAAATAGATCACATAATAATAAATATTTTAAGAAACTGCGAGAAAATTTTAGATTTTACAAAGAACAGAAATAAACTCAAACCATAGCCTTCTGATATTGGATGTAGCCACAAAGCTCCAACAATAAAGAAAAGAAAAAGGAGTGTTACTAATGTAAGATATAACTAAGCATCAATTGTTAACAATAGTTATCGGTAGGTAGCATGATGGTGGCAGCTAAAAATATAAGATATTTCTTAATGCATTATGTATATGGGAAAAGGTTTCAAACAAATGTTGTAGAAAATTAAATTTCCTACAACCTTTATTCCAGTAAATTTTTACATTTATCATATATTAATGCAAATATTTCTAAATAACGGATAAGTGACAAGAGTAAACACTCATTTCTAGTTGACCGATTTTCACCAAAAACTAATCAGTTTTTGTAACTTTTATAAAAATGGTAAATATAAAATTTTGCATTGACTTGATTAATAGTTTTTGAGTTAGAGCACCCACAAAAAAGCTATCACATACACACATGCGCGCACACACACACACACACACATCATCGAGAAAATGGTCAAAATGTGTTCAGGGGACCTCTAAATGTGTATTTCCATTGAAATCTCGAAGTCGATTATTTTCATGAAAACAATATTTTCCCCTATACTACTTATGGAGAAAGTAAAAATGAAAAAGGAGAAGCCTCCTTATAACCAGATAAATGAAAAAATTAAAAAGAAGTACACAAATACACACCGGTTTAGGGGAAATTAATCCATGCCAGGGACCGAACATATACTATCTCACGCACTCCAGGTTTAGGAGAAAATACTCCATGCCAGGGAACTTGTTTACTTGTGCACGAATCACGCAAGCAAATAAACCAAAATTGTACTTATTTTTTAAAAAGATTCACTAGATATGTATTTCGGATTCAATAATTCCATCCTCAGTAGGTTGAGAGTATATATACATCCGGGACAGTAGGGAGGGGAAGAAAAGTATGAGAGGGGGAAGAAAAGTATGAGAGGGGGAAGAAAAGTATGAGAGGGGGAAGAAATAGTTAAATTGTCGTAATGGAGGAAATCGGAAGTTCGTTGCAATGACCGCTGCAAGAAATGGAAAGCAAAGTACTGTCTACTATAGATCGTGTGTCTTGATTGAGTGTAACATCTTTGTTTTTGAAAATGCCTAAACTTCCGGCCACATCTAAAAGGTAGTTACTGGAAATGGGTTTAAGTAATTTAAGGTTATCTAAGGAGATGGAGTTTTTGAAGAAAGTGGGTTGCTATGCATGATTTTTCAAAATTTCCATTTTTGAAGTACGAAATATGTTTGAACCAGGTAACTATTTTTCTATTGGTCTGACCAATGTAAATTGCCACATTTATCACAGTTGATTTGATAAATGCCAGATTTTTCATGAAGTGGGATTGGATCTATAGGGTTTCTAAGCAATTGACGGATATGTGTTTGGATATCAATGCAATATTTAAACCAAAATCTTTGAAAATCGTTTTTAGGCCGTGTGTATTGTGGAAAGAAAGATAGCTCTACATATTTTCTTTTTTGAGGTGGCTAAGGTTTGTAGGATTGTTGAATTTTTAAATTATCTGATAGATAATTTAGTTAAAAAACAGAGACAAATTAAACGTTGTTCCGCTCGACCTACCTGCACGTCAAATTTCAGAATTCTAGCCTTTCTAGAAGTACCTAAGAGTTTTATGTCAATCAGTGAGGCACAAGTAGCTTCATTATAATAGATATAATATAGCTGCTTTTTGCAGCATTGCTTGCAGCATCAATAAAATATGTTTACTTCCACCAAGCATGGTAAATTAATGCAATGGAAATCATGAATATGGGTGGATTTAATTTTAGAAATGTATTCCAAAATACTACAGAGACTCCTGTTGGAGAACATTTCTACTATCTCCGACGGTCCCACATTTAAGGTTATACCTGTGGCCAAGAGATGGCAGTAATACAAAAATGCACGGCAAATATTTTCTATAAACATTTTATGTTCAAATTACGTTTTGCCACAAATGCTGCTATTAGATATTTATACTTTTGTTTTTTTATGACATTAAAGTAATGCAATGAAAATCAAGAATGTGCATGGGTATACCTTTTATAAATGTATGTCAAAATATTACAGTACCTCCTGGTGGAGAACACTTAAACTACCTCTGATGGTCCCGCATTTAAGGTTATACCAGTTCCTTATACGGCCAAAAGATGGTAGTATAGTAAAATTGCACGACAATAATATTTTCTATCAAAATCTTCTTTTCATATTAGGTTTATCAACAATTGCTTATATTAGATACTCATACTTTTTAAATTTTAATGTTTTAGGCGATATTTGCAACCAAATAAGGAACTATAAATACTTTTAATGAAACTTCAATAACGTAGTTAACAGGCCATGAATCAGTATTGTCCAATAACCATTTGGGGCAAAATTTAATGGTATATGGGTGAAACCGATGACGACGGCCTTTGGCAAATGGTATCTGCGATCTTCAGCTACATCACCTCCATGCAAGGTCAGCTCCTCTCTCTATTAGAGGAGCTGGCAAGAGAGCATCACCCAATAATGGAAGTTAAGGGGTGCTGTGTCTTCATGTAGTGGAACGTCTGGGGTGTCAAGGAGAAGATAGAGGAACTCGGGGCATTTTGCAGGAGAGGAATGCCGCCATCACCATGGTCAATGAGACGTACCTGAGGCCATCTGACAGCTGGAAAGTTCCTGGTTGGGCAATCTATCATGCAAATGGGGCAAGCCAGCTGGCTGTCAGACTGGGTCATGGAGGGTTAGTGCTGCATGTCCACAGATCCATCAAGCATCAGCCCTGTCATTCGCATAACTTCGTTGAGATGGAGGCAGTGTAGGCAGACATAAGAACCACAGCAGGATGGATACAGGTCTCTTCAGCATTCTGCCTAGAAGACCTTATAGACCAGATGAGGTGATGTCTCTCGTTGGAGATGGGAACTCCTACTTAGTCCTTGGTGACCTGAATGCCAAGTATTCCAGCTGACATTCTAGAGCCAACAATCAATGCGGGACTCAGCTGTGGGACTTGGTAGATGAGGAGGGTCTCACGGTGCTCGCACTGATAGACCCAACCTACCTGCCATCCAACAATATCCTTGACCTAGCAGTTTCCAACAACATCTGGGCATCACTCAACATGCACTCGCTTACTGACCTGTCATCGGACCATAACCCAACGATGCTGCTGCTGGGAAACTCACCGATTCAAGTTCCTCTAACTCAGCTGCTAGATCTTGCTCGGGCAGACTGGCAGCACTTCTGCAGTTTTGTCATGGAGTCATTGCCGATTGTACCTCTGGTACCAATGATGTCAGAAGAAGCTGACTGTATGGTCGACCACATCACCTCCGCAACCCGACAAGCAATGGATACCACAATCCCTAAGATAGTTGTGGCGGGTGGCTTCCACATCACTCTTCCTCGAACCATGTGAGAGATGATAACTTGGCACAACACCATCAGGCGGAGATGGCAGCACTACTGCAATCTCGACCTCAGGATCCAGATGGACTCTGAACAGGACAGTCCGCTTCATACTTAGGAAGGTCTGCTCAGATGCATGGGAACTCAATCTGACCATGCTCTCCCTCGAAGACCAGTCTGTCTGGAAGTCCTGCAGGCTACTGTGTGCTACCCAGCAGCAGGACTCCCTCATCCTTTAGGAGAATTCCGTCACTGCGAGGAGAAAGCCAGGCTGATGGCAGACTATTTTGCTGGAGTATTTTGTCCCAACCTGGCCACAGCAGAGTCGGATGCTGCGGAGGTGGAGGTTGCCACTTAACCGTGACCCACTGATGGAAGAATATATTCCAGAAATAAAGGCACAAGATGTGGTTGAGGTGATTCGTCACCTCAACCTCAGAAGCTGCTACAGCAACTTCTTTGGGAAAAGAAAATTCTCCTAGAGGAGCAGTATGGCTTCCGAGAAGGGCGTTCCATGGCACAGAAACTTGGAAGAGTTGCTGATTTCATCAACAAGCCTTCAAAAAGAACCATGCAGTTGCAGGGGCCTTCTACAGCATCTCGATGGTCTTTGACCACATGTGGCACCCAGCACTCCTGGCGAAGAACGTTTGACTCCAGTTTCCTGCATGGATGGTATGGCTCATTGAGTCATATGTACAGGGCAGGACATTCTGGATTTTCTGGCTCCAGGTTGGGTCAAGATTAGGGTGAATCTATGCTGGCATCCCGCAATGATCTGTCCTGGGGTCTGCCTTATTCAACATCTTTATCTCTGATATGGCAATTCACAATTTGTCACATTGTTCAAGACATCATCGGGATGCATAAAATTACATCTTGCTGGGTCTCACAGCACCTCACCGAGAAGCAAAAGTGGCACATGTATGCTGTTTCTAACCTCCATCTTGAATGGTACCAGAACAAAGAGGATGCATTTATGCACTGTATCATAGCCCTTGAGAATACTTGGGCATGGTAGCAATAAGAACACTCCCTATTCCCCATACATGAGTCCATGTGACTTTGATCTGTTCCCGAAGATGAAGGAACCCTTCCGAGGCAATCGGTTTTGCAGTATGGAGGAGGTAATGTGGGCAGTAGGGAGGTCTCTTGTGACTATCAACAGGAATGGATCTGCTGATGGCATCCGTTGTCTCTCACAGATTTGAGACAAGGATGATCACATGGCAGGTGACTATATTGAAGGCATGTGATGTAAGTTTTCATTGAAATAAAACTTGTCTTGATATACTACACATGTTGCCACTACTTTTCATTCAACCCTCATATATATATACAGGGTGTCCCAGAAGTCCGGCCTCATAGGACAACTTTGTTATTTTGCAGAATATCTAAAAATAATAAGAGATCAAAGTTGTTTGCGATAGGCTATTTTTCGGGAGAAATGTTGAAATTTTGTAGGAAGGTGTGCAACATATAAAAAAAAATCAATATGTTTAGTATAGATATAGAAATCAGGGATGCCACAATCAAAGTAATAAAAAATTCCTTTTACACGTATTTATATAGAACTGACTATATGGATTTTAACCAAATTTGGTGTGTATAATCTTCAAATAAATAAATAACAAAAATATTATACTTCAACCGTGTTGACTAAGCAGGGCTACCACAATATCAAGGTTAGTATTTTTCGGTAACTATGAATTTGGTAGGTATTGGCTGAACGGATTTAAAAGAAATTTCGTTTGTAGGGCGAGTATAGAATGGGAAAACGAAATGAATATGTTTAGAATGGATCTAAAATGCAGGGCTACCACAATATAAGGAAAAATCATTTTCTGATTTTAAAGCAAATACATTAGTATACGATTATACTACGGCGAGTAGTAGTAGAGTTGGTTTTACAAGGTGCGTCGACAGCAAGGTCATTTCACACCGTACTCAAACTAGTAATTCTATAAAATTTATATATATTTCCTTATTAATTGTGATAAAAAACTGAATAAAATATGTATATTACATCGCTAAAATTGTACACAGGTAATGTGTATAGAAAAAATGTAATATTAAAAATTAGTTAAATGTATGGAAGCAATTTAGCTTCCCTGAGGAACTTGAATACCACTCTATCTTAACTGGGTCATCGCCCAGAACATCGTTAAGCTGGCCTTGCATCGAAAGACTATTTCGCATACCTTGGTAGTAGGTACATTCGTTTAGGATATGTCTTATAGTGAGACGGGAGTCACAATGATCACAGTGCGGTACTTCCTTCTCCTGCGTGAACAGATAACAGCGAGTAAGGGTACAGTGCCCTATCCTCAAACGGGTCAGCACTAATACTACGGCGAATTTTACGAAAAGCACTTCTGCACCATGGGAAGCCCGTGTACACCCCTACTTATTATATACTAATTTCAATTCAAGAAAACGAAGTACCGTACTTACTCGGGTAATATCGGCACTTTTTTTCCCACAAGTTCCCATCAAAAAAGGGGAATGCGGACATTACACGTTATTTGCCCCTTCATCTTTTGACGGTAGGTCACCCGCGAAACGCCTACTAACACTGCGTGAGATAAGTAAGCGTTGTCTTCGGTAGGCGCAATGTGCCGCGCATTTTATTTCCCCAATTTATAACCGAGGTATTTTTAAATGCGTAGAATACTATAATACGCCAGCTGTCAGTAGTTAACCTAAATCACGTTAATATTCTATGTAAATAGAAATATCAGACAGAGTACATTCTCATAAAAAAGTGATGTAAGAGAAATAAACAACTAAATTGCATATATTTTTCATTAAATACAAACGAATTTTGTTCGATTGCCTTTTAATTGGTGACATGCTCAAATCACATATTACCGTAACTGCATTTTTTTGGGTTCTCTTTATATTACGCAATCCTAAAAGAATATATGTACTTTTATTACTTTGTATACAAGCAAATAACACAACCATACGATGGAAATGTGTCACTAAATAGCTGTTGGTGTTGTTCGTTTGTGCTTTCTGTAAGTTGCGAGTGATGCATTTCATCCACAGAAACGTGAGAAACCCTTCTATGTAACCGGGTCGCAGTGCGTCTAGTGACCTGTTTATTTTTGGTACTGTGTGATTTCTGGAGGATTTGACAGGTTTATTTTGAGCATGAACAGTTTACGTTTATTTATGTCGAATTTGCTCTTTTTTGGTGAAAAACGGCCGAGTTAGCAAAATTTCTTAAAATTAGCGAAAATTACTCATTTTAAATTAAATAACTTATAATGGAAAATCACAATTGTCTAATAACATTTGCTATGAAAAACGTATTTAAATTAATGAGATATACAAAATATCATAGATATTTCTGGTATATACAGGCATACCTCGCTTAGCGCAAGAGAGTCATTTCGAGACATCTGTGCACTAATAGAATTTGTGCTAAACGAACAGATTGTAACATTGTAACCCAGTTGATTTTTACTTTACAGATATGTTACTATTTTTATCATGCAATTTCAACATCATCATCATCAGCATAGTCGAATTCCTTTCGACTTCTTATCTTTTAATTCCAGTGCCCTAGCGTACATCATATCGTACCCTCCTAAATTCTCCATTTTTTCTATTTCATCACATTTTCCTTTTATCCAATTTCCTCGAGCTTTATCTGTTACCCTTCTCAACTCATTGTTTATACGCCTATAGTTGGCTCTACCTTCTTCACTGTTAACGTTTTTCCATTTTCGTCTCTCATCTATTTTCTCCAGCATTTCCTTGGCGATCCATGGTTTTCTGATTTTCTTCTCTTGTTTTCCAATCTCTTCATCGAGGTATCCTTGATACTGGTTTTAATTTCTTCCCATTCTATATCCACTGTCATTGGTTTGTTTTCCAAATTTATTAGGCGATCTTGCAACTTCATGCTGACTACATCCTGCCTCTCTTTCAGTTTTTCTAGGTGCCAAGTCCGTCTTTCTCTTCTCGTTTTTCTTATATGTTTGAGCTTTGTCAACTATTAGAAGGTTGTGATCTGAATCAATGTCTGCTCCTGGCAATGATTTGGCGGACTTTATGCTGTTCCTGAAACTTTGTTTTACTAAGATGTAATCTATTTGGCATCTCATTCTATCTCAAGGGCTTTTCCATGTGTATAACCTTTTTTTGTGGTTTTTGAGCCATGTATTGGTCACTAAAAGGTCATTATTGATGCAGTATTCTACCAGTTTTTCCCTTCCTTGGTTTCTCTACCCAAGTCCGTATTACCCAACAACATTTTTTTCCTGTTCCAATCTCCCATTATTATGCAGTTAACCTTTCCTATTCCATCTTCTTCGTAAATGTCATTAATTTGCTCATAAATCTCCTCGTTTTCTTCATCTTCATGAGCTGACATTGGCATATATACCTGGATTATCAGCATGTCCATTGGGACTGCTTTTAGCTTTATTGCCATCAGTTTATCGTTCTTTGCTATTATCTTTGTCACGCTATTCATCATATCTTTCCTAAGTACCAGAGCTACTCCCCTTTCCTCACTATTTCCTCCAGAGTAAACTACCGTGAACTCTTCCGAGTCGAACTGTCCTTCTCCTTCCCACCTAGTTTCGCGCAGTCCTATAATGTCAACTCAATTTCTTCTCATTTCTTCTTTCAAGTTCTCTAGCTTTCCTGCCTTTCTCATAGTTCTTACGTTCCAAGTCCCTATTCGTATATTACTTTCGACAAATGATTTCCTCAAGGCAGTCCTCGCCCGGAGATGCGATTGGGGGACTATTTTACCTCCGGATTGTTTTACATCGGGAGTACTCATATTGTTCAACTATATTATCATTACTAGGGATTGTGATGTGGTAGTTTCCCCTCTTTCTTTCCACATCACAGTACAGTAGCCGTTCAAATCGTCCCGATCATGCCTACAGCTGTACTGGATATAGACTCAGCCAACATCATTTGTTTTCGGCTCTATACCATACTAACAGTACTGCTGCCTACTGCCAGGCACTGATGATAGTTTTTTTATAAAACCTCCATTCGCGAGGTTTTAACTCCGGAACTCATATAATGATAAATCATTTTTATATTCTAACTTAAAGTCAAGAATACGAAGTATATGACGATTATTTTTAAATAATTATTTATTATGAACAATCTGATGCACAACAGCTTCATAATACGAGTGTTAGTACGATTAAGCGACGCCGCAGCAGCTTCAGACACGTAACTGTAGCATAGGTACCAACAACAAAATAACATCAGAATAACAAATCAACAACAAAGGAAAGGTGTACTCTATCCTAATTTATCGTAAAGCTTACGTTTTACGGGAAAAATTATTTGATAAAAAATGTTTATTTAATTATTTGATTAAACTTTTGTTATCAATATTTTTCGCTCAGATTAGTATTTAACGAGATGCTTGCGAGGTACTTCGTAAAATATATGTAGGTCTTCATGCGGTTCCCGAGTTGAACCATGCGGACGGACGGTGATGACTTTGCCTATCTGCGTCCACTTGGTGCAAAGAACACATAATAACGATCGCGAAAGTTAAAGTTGTCATGAATCTAATCTAACCCAGCCCTAATACTCGTCTACACCAAATCCAACGAATGTTAAAATTCAGTCATGAACCTAATCGAACCCAATCCCAAGCAAAAACCCATCCAAAGCGAACCCAACCCAACCCAACCCTGCACATCTCAACAGTAACTTTAACAAGTTTAAAACTTTCAATGTTAGCGTCACTGCAAACGACTGTGGAATTGCGTCAAACCAATGTAAAAAAAGTAAAAGTGAACGCGTGAAATAGAAATAAAGCTAATAAACGTATAAATAACAACAATTTTGTCTTTAATTAGAGTGGAATGACTGTCACTGAACAGAGAGTGAAATACGAATTAAAGTAAGTGAGAAAAATGTTGGTGCCGTAATAAAAGACCGTAGCATTTAGGAGCTTTATTTTAAAAATTTTCAAAAATTTAAATTTAGTCCTGAGATGCCAACCGCGCTATATCGAAAATGCGCTAAAACATGCACTAAATGAGGCATACCTGAACTGAATTTAAAAATATATTCTATTGAAAGGTGTATCTTTGCAAGCCAATTCAGGTACATTATATTATTTAAATAATTAAATCTCTATTTAATTCTTAATTAACGTAAATTTAAAATGTAAATATGCCATTCGTAGAGCGCGAAGTTTACGATGACGTCAAGCGGAATCGACTCTTCGCATGCGGAACGACTCCGGTGTTTGGAGTCGAAAGACTCCTGGCTTCATTCGCGCCCATCCCTACTTTTGGCCAAAGACAATATAAAAATGGATCACATAATACAATCAGGGGTACCACTTCACTGAAAATAAAAACAAAATTTTCTTCATATATCGTAAAATATTAGTCATATCGAAAACGTTTTCAAATAAAAGTTGTAGAACTAGTTAAGCAAAATATTTTATATATTCAATACATTTTTATCTTAAAGAGAAGCAGTTCTCATGAAAATCAAACAAGAACATCGTAATTTGCTTTGAACTTAGAAAAATTCATGCATGGATACCTAATTGTTGTCAACATAAACAATATTTGCAGTAAGTGAAGTAAATAAGATCTGCTATAAATACGAAAATACGTTTAATATCACGTGTGCATGTAGCATATTGCAAGATGAGGGAAATGGATTATCTATGACGAAGAAGAGAACACAAACGTAAATATTACTACTAAACTCGTTAGATACGTTTTTAATACTTTTTGTTTGATTAATCACAACTGATTAGAAAATAAATCGTCAAATATAAATTTAATACTTCCCTGGAATAATTTCGTTCTGCAGTATTTAGTCAAACTAAAATTACGTAAATACGTTTGTTAATGCAGCAACTTAGATAGGGGACGCAATTTTAGTAAAAAGAGAGACATAATCGCGTGTTTAGTTGTATTATGGTGTGCGATCGTTTAGATTATATCATTTAGTTTCAAATACTCAATCGCAGCAAACGGGCCTATTTGTGTTACGCTGTACACTTTCCTAACTTTTTCTCGTTTTTCCTTTGTTACCATCTTCAGACTAGTATATTAAATAGGAAATCCACTGCCACCGGATATCCCGTTTTCTTTTGTCCCAGTGCAGCTTCCTAATTTCCATAGAGAGTTTCGGTTTACGAAATTTTATTATTATTATTATTATTTCCCGCGCTAGAAAATGAATCGAACGCAATACAAAGCACGAGGGAATTTTGTCAGTTCCCAAGTCCTCTACTTCGCCGATAATTCACGATTATCCTCCTCGCTCTCTCGACTTCGCCCCTTCACCATCCATCACATCGCCTCAAAGTACAAATGACGGCACTACTCGGTTTGTATTACGCATCAGAAATGCTGGAGTACGCCAAACGCTAGTGCTTGAAAACTGAAATCGATGTTTGCTTGAACGACAATGTATCTTTTTTAAAGCTTATTCCTCTGTAAACCCATGGAAGTTTAACAAGAATTACGAAAACACATTGTCACGACTATTGCGTAATAACCCGTTCGTAAAAAGAGAATCTCGGAGGTTATTTTGGCTGCGGAGCGAACGGAGGAAAGGAAATCGCTCGAAACTAGCACTCGGATAGAGGACGGAATTTTCGGAGCTCTTTTCTCGAGACTAGAAATCACAGCCTATCCATTGAACAGAAAGATTATTTACACCTCCCGAGTGTGGGATCATGGAGGCGAGACTAAAGACGGAATAGGAAGAATGAGAACGTAATACGGAGCTGGACAACAAATATTTTAACACCATCTATACCACTAATGCAATAACGTACCTGGAATGTTTGTTATCTCTATAAATTCGCAAGTTTCCAAAAAGGGGAAAAATATAGACAAAAGCCTTTACCTTCTATCTTCTGTAAGGTCTTTGAGCACGATAACGAAAGTTCAAATAATGAGATTTCTCGAAAATAACGACGCACAGCATCAAAAGAAAGATTTCCGAAGAAGACGGTCTTGCGAGACCCAACTAGCTCATTCGCCTACGATATTGCTATGGCGACGGAGTGACAGTAGATGTAGTATTCTGAAGGTTAAAGAAAAGTCTTCGACATCGTTCCGTAAGCAAAAATATTTTATAAACTGAAAGCATACTCCATATATAATGAAATGTGAACTGGATCGCCTCGCTCTTCTCTGATCCAGTAGTCAGCGAATAGTTTTTTAAAAACATTCAGGATAATTATTTCGCAAATAAAAAAATTGTACGCAATTTATTCAATATGAAGCGTGGCTTCCGCCAGCATTTCAAGTA
Organism: Tanypteryx hageni; assembly: GCA_028673005.1. Lineage (NCBI taxonomy): Eukaryota > Metazoa > Arthropoda > Insecta > Odonata > Petaluridae > Tanypteryx > Tanypteryx hageni. The sequence continues at coordinate 114,390,212 of CM054117.1, read as the reverse complement.
CATGCCATGCATTCGGTTTCGTGAATCCTGGCAATCAACTCTTTCAAAAAAATCGATGATAACTGGGCCGCAATCGCGATAACTATACTTCTTATCTGTCCTCTAATTTCAATTAGCTGCTGCTACTCCAAGACTCCGCTCTTTCTCTCTCTCTCTCACTCACTCTCGCCCCCTAATGCGTACGAAACAAATCAATCTTCTCAAACGTCACAAAGCATGCCAAAATCCCCTCTCTTATCTCTCTCACATGCTTTTATTTTTCATAGCTCAAGATATCGTTTTTATGGAGAATTGTGACGTTAGAATCGGCCATATTTATAACGGGGCAAGTTCCACCAGACAGAGAGAGAGAGAGAAAGAGAGAGGGAGGGAGGGTGGGAGGGAGGGGGAGGAGAGGGGGGAGAGAGACGTCCTTACATTGCGCTACCCTTCCCTCTCCCCTTTTTAATCCATATGACATTTTCGTAAGCTGAATCGATACGAGTATTGAGAAGCATCATTTAAGATAAACTACAGTTGGGTTCCTCGCAATGCGAAAAATCGGAATAATACACATTGCGCAATCTTTCTATCACACATAAGCCAATGGACTTACTACACTCTTTCCTGACTTGAAGAAACTCCTATAAAACAATAAAACCGCGGAAATGTCTTCTGCGGGTAAATGGTATTAATATATTGATAACCTCAGAAACATGACAATAAAACGTGATAAATAGTTATACCACGGAGAGACATCGACTATTATATGGATTGACGAAACCACATAGGCGGCGCTGAAACATTATTGCTGGAGAAAGATTGCTTGCTGACTGACGTCACAGAACTGTGGAGAGCTGGGCGTAAAACTCGATATGGTTATTTTTTGAGAGTATGACTTATAAACCATTGTTTACGACTGCAAGCTCTATAGTTGGATGAATTTTAATGGAAATCGTTGGAGCCATTTTTGAATAAATCGACATTTGTGAAAATCGGTAAAAATATACTAACCTTCATTGCTACGCAGTATCGTTCATCTCTTCAAAGTATTTATTAAGACGATATTATGCAAAAATACCTGATATAATTCGATTTCGTTACACCGTCTAGGTTCTAGAGTCGCGCGCAGAAAGGACGAAAACCAATTTTTTGGACGCGGAGACACCTAAAACGTGTATTTCCATCAAAATTTCAGTGGAATTTTTTTCACGATTATATTGTTTGTTTGTTTGTATTTCTGGCTAATCAGTGTCTTGAATTATTATAGCCATTACTTCTTCCACACCGAACACACAAGGGTGTCGGCATTAGCCTACTCTTAACGAAGAGCACCAAGGGGGCCAACTGCTTAACGTCCCTTCCGAAGGACTGAGCGCTGACTTGCGCAGTCTCAAATCACACAAGTAGGGGACGGTACGATTCCAGGTTGAAAAATCCGGCCTTCGCCGAATTCGAACTTGGGACCGCTGCGTGGAAGGCCTACGCTCGAACCACTCCGCCACCCCTTTTTTCACGATTATAATACATGTTGGCCTCGTTCAGCGAATTTTATTTTAGCGCATTTTTGATATAGCTTCTCGGGAATAAAATTTTCATTTTTGAAAAATTATAAAGTTCCTAAATGCTACGGTCTTTTATTACCCTCCCAAAATTTTTCTCACTTACATACATTAGTACGTCACTCTCTGTTCAGTGCTAATCATTCCACACTAATTAAAGACAAAATTGTGGTTATTTATACGTTTATTGGCTTTATTTTTATTTCACTCGTTCACTTTTACTACGTTTGCCGCAATGCCACAATATTTTGAGGGACTTTGGAAATTCTAAACATGTTAACGTTACTGATGAGATGTGCAGGGTTGGGTTCGCTTTGGATGGGTTTTTACTTGGGATTGGGTTAGATGAAAAAAAATCTAAATTGTATTGTAATTGTATCTAAATTGTATTAGAAAATTGTGATTTTCCATCATAAAGAATTAGTTTTTGGAAGCTGTCAATATGTTCATAACAAATAATTATTTAAAAATAATCGTCATATCCTTTGTTTTATTTACTTTAAATTACCGTATATTCTCGTGTATAACGCGCACCCATACTTTTTGCCAAAAAATTCCGACTTTTTCGTATACCCTTTGTATAACACGCACTAGATTTTGAGATGTATAACAAAATTTTAGAATTGTATTATGTTAGGTATTAAATAAATACAGACCCTTTACGGGTTACGCAAGACTCAATTTACGCAAATCCGTCTTTACGTAAAAACCTCTGGAAATCAATTTTTAAAATCCGAAAATTCTGAGTTACGGAAATTTGCTTAAAAGGCAAAACGCTTCAGGCTTAATGGCCAACTTTCGAATGAATTTTAAACACGTCAATTTATATTTAATTAATCAAACTATACGTAATTGCTATTTTACAGAATATTAAATGGCTAGAGAAATTAATGACAGCATTTAATACGAAATCTTAAATTCCGTTGCGTATCGCGTTTGCCTTCCTCGCATAGCTATTTGGTGATGAAGATGATGCGATGAATTCTATTGGTTTTAAATTATTTACATTGTTCATTATATATAATATGTTATTCATTAATAAATAAAATTATTTTAATTTGCATATAAACGGTTTTTTGTTTTCGATACGTGTTTTGCGGGAAGTCTACCTGGCGATTTCGCGGGAAATTTCAGCAATCAGATAGTGAAATGTGGAATATTTGGAGGATTGATATATAATTGTAAGGAAGTAATTAGGTGTTTGATACGTTTAATTTATATGTATAAGCTGGATTATCGATAATTAGCGTGTTTTCCCCATCAATTTTCCTAAAAAGCGAGAAACTGGAGCGAGGTAGGTACTCTTTAATACCCGAGAATAACGCGCACCCCTACTTTATTACCTAAAGATTTGGTCTTCAAACTGCGGGTTATACACGAGTATATGCGGTGGTATATAAAAATGGCCTATCATTTTATAAGTTGCAAGCTAAAAATATTAAAATTTCTTCAAAGTAAAAATAAACCAGGTTGAGCGCTATGTTACAAACTGTTCGTTTAGCGCACAGATGTCTCTGAACGCCTCTTTTGCGCTAAGCGAGGCATGCCTGTACTTTCCTTTTATACTATATGTATAAAAAGTAAAAAAAAAATTATTCTCATAGACGTGTAGTTTTAAGCATGATTGCTCCAATAAGCTATATTATATTTTTAAAAACTTTCATATAATTAAAACGTATTTAATATTTTTTACATTGAATTTTCAATTTTCAGAAATTTTTGGTTTTTGTTATTCAGTATATTTTTAGTTCAGCAGATCAGTTAATTTGGCATATTTTTATGCGTATAGAATATTACATACAGAATATCACCAAAAAAGCAAACTATGAAAGGAAAATATATACTCAGGTATTGATTCGTACGATATGATGCATAAGAAACTTAACTTAAGACATAATGTAGCTGTGAACTATCGAAAACAAACGACTACCGGAAAACGCCAAGTAAGGAAACGTAACGTCAAACTTTTCCCCTTATAAAAGCATTCGAATCTCAATGCGGCAAAATTGATTGTCATGATTATTTATTTTCTCATTGTTTTGGAATCGAACCCATGATCCTACGATAGACGATGACTTGACAAAAAAGTTCAAGAGTTAAATTCCACGGTATTGCGAAAAAGTCGTCGAAATCACACCAAGGGAGAAATCATGGTTCAGGGAGCGTTTATTTTCCAATTTGATTAACACGTGAATCGGAGTAGCATATTAATCATTAGCATTAATGAGTAGTTATTCGTTAAACATTACGTTTCACAACTTTAATATGCCCAAATTATTTTAACTTTCTGGAACATGCTATTATGTGAATTTCATATTTTTTACTTTTTAGTGCATACATAACGTTATTTCATTAAAATAAATTAATATATTACATTTACCTGTTTTTAGCCAGCGATTAAACGCTGTCGCAGAAAATGTAGCCAAAATCTTTAAAAATACAGAAGTTTTAATCTCTACATCTTCATTTGTCCTGAAGTCTCATGCATAACGCGCATCACTCTTTGAGTCAATGTTCCACGAGTTCCCAAATTCCCATGCATAAAGCGAAGTATTGACTAAGGAGCGATTCCAGTAAGAGTTGCTTCTTTAAAAATTATTACTCACGTTTTCTTTTAAATATGACAATGAACCTATTTGAAAATATATTATCATCTCATGAAAAAGCACCGGCGATGGCCACAGTTATTCTTCTTCCGATGAAAGCGAACACATGCCAATTGAAAGAGAGTTACCGGATTCATTTGTAATTGTTCTCAATGGAATTGATTTGTATTGATAGACTGAATCTGAAGAATTTGATGCGAAATATTTTTTTGCTAATAAAATATTTTTGAGAAAACCTCTTTAAAATTTCTTCCTTGTAGATAACGCGCGCTAAGAAACTCCGTGGAAGTACATGAAAAAACATTGCATAACACGCGTGTAATACACGAGACTTGAGAATAATTGAAAACAAACATTAGTATGTGTATAGTCCCAAGGATATACCGCACACCTGCGGTTTCGAGTAGGGTTTAGCGTCTGAAACGAAGTTTGTGGAATTTCTGTCACGACTTGGGAGCGGACTTTTGATCTGCAGCCGAACATCAAATCGTGTAGGGCACCCCTGGATTGTTCTGGTGTCTGTAATATGCACAAATCAGCGCAGAAGATAGCGCGTTGGATTCTTGAGCATAATAAGAATATTTTTTAGGCGAGAGTATAGGGCAGAGTGTAGGATATTTGCAGGTATAGGGAACGCCGATTTGTCATGCAACCGTTCCGTTCATATGGCATATACATATGACCGCCATAGCAAAGTAAACGCGATGCTAAGTAACCGTAGAATATATTCTAAACGTCGGTAAAGTCAATGTAATAGGAGAGATCCGGAGGCAGTTATTAATAATACGTCTACAGCGCGCGAGGTACTGTTGGGTTGTATTAGCGAAAAATTGAAAATCATCACAGTTAATTGTCGCAGCATTCGTAAAAAGGAGGCTGAAATAAGACAACTTATCCGTAGTACACACGCTGATGTAGTGATAGGTACAGAGAGTTGGCGAACAGAGGAGATATCTAGTCAGGAGATGTTTCCTCGTTACTATAGTGTTTTTCTTAGATGAGATCGATATAACAGTTCAAGAAGTGGAGTCTTGATAGTAGTTAGCAATAAATACGAAAGTTACTCAGTACAGATTAACGACGACGTAGTCGAAAGTGTAATGCGAAAGGAAGCGACTTTAAAATTAATGTGCTTTGTTTAGGTCTCCAAATGTAAGCGTAGAAGCTATTAATTGTTTGGAGAAATACATAGAAATTTGAAATAATTAGATTGATTTACAACGGCAATGTAAATATCAATCATAACTGTTATTATGATATAATTCTCCTTTAATGTTCAATACTCAAGAAATAATAATTAATAAGCACACTTTCCTTTTCCATGCAATTTGAATTACGCTACAGCCTTAAAGCTACAAAAATCGGGTTATTATGAGAGCGACATTTTTTTCGATTAAAAAAACTTGAAATTTGTGATTGAAAGTTTAATTTTGTAATAAATAGGTCCGTATTTGAAATTTACCAAAAGAATATGGAAAGAAAAGTCATTTTCTTTTCTTTTGAGAGTAAAAGAAATTGCTCAGTCAACAATCACTTAGAGCAGTGCTCTCCAACCTTTTTTGTTTCACGGCACACCTATAGATTTTTTTATTCATCGCGGTACACCGAAATTAACTTCACACGAAACTTTGTTGAAGATTTCTATTACAACATCAGAAAATAATTAAAATGATCGACGACATCAGAAACAAATGAAAAATAAAATATTTTCTCAAGGAGGGAATAAATTATGGCTAAAATTCACTGAAAATAATTTTTGTAATTCAATGAATTTGTGAAATAAAACCAAAATTTATTTTTTTAATGTTTTACCAGTACCACTGTGTTCAGATGCAGTACAACACGTTTATAACGACATCGAAGAAACGGTGTAAAAATTTTCTCTATCCTGTCTTAATGTCTGAAGATGTATTGGAACTTTATTAAATAATTTTATTAGTGAGAAACCTGTCCCGGTCTTGAAGAACAGTCTTTTGATGTTCGGCTCTATGGTGGAAAGAGCCACTCCAAGTTCTCATCGAGGTATTTCACACACGATCTCTTATTATTCTTAATCGGCGACAGTGTTGTAAAGCTCAATTCACATAAATTTGTTGTAGGAAACGGTAACAACGCATCAATTGCACATTCAGCAATGGTTGGGTATTCATTCCTCAGTTGCGGCCAAAACTCATCCCGAGGCATATCATCTAACTTCAGGTTAAGACTGCGATCGTTCCTGAGTTCAATGAATTCCCTCTAGTTTTTAGGGAGAAATCATTAATTGATAAGTCTGCAGACGAAGAAACTTCTTCCGCTCGTTTGTGGCTTGAGAATTACAAATTCGGATTTTCCCTTTTATAAACTCCGTACGTCCCCCGGTACACTAAGTAAGTACTTCGTTACGGCACACCACTGTGCCGCGGCACACCGGTTGGAGAGCACTGACTTATATCGAAAGAAACGTCAAATTTTCTAGGTGAAAGGTCATATTATCCATTCGATAAGGGACATTATCTCGAAAAGATACGACAAAATACGTTGCGTCGCTAGTGACGACATTTGAGGATTTATTGCATTAATGTAGAAAAGCAAGAAATGGATACTTTTGATAAATCAGATATATCTAGCTTCATTTCTCCGAAAAATCGTCAAATTGGAAAAAAATTATTTAAAATAGAGATTTCATAAATATAAACAAATTTCTTTATCAGTGGCCATTAATGCAAAAAGTTAACGCATTTATCCAAATATACGACAATCCCCTTATAGGACCACATTTACCAAAAATATTTAATGTAATTAAGAAACATTTAAAGTAATTTTAGCATTATTAATTTGGATTCGTTAACTTTCGCGTTGCAGGCCGTTAATTAGTAAATTCGTTGTTTTATCGTAATCATGAGTTTATATCAGGGTTTCCCAAACTGAGGCACGCGTACCCCTGGGAGTAGTTTGATAGGTACGAGGGGGTCCTTCAAAAAACTTTACGTAATGGCGGATAGTTTAATGATTTTATTAAAATTCAGTTTCTTTGTAGTTAAAAGTTCCGCTAACTTATAAAATCCCTTATAATAAATATTTAGCACTATTGAACCTTTTTTTTGGCTTATAGACGCTTTAAACTGTCCAAATGTATGCTCTATTATTTCTACTTTCAGAAAATACTTAGTAAAGTTGACAGAAGTACTCAGTAATGTAAGCAGCAGGCAGATAATAATAATAAAGAAAATACTGAAACAGAAACCAAACATTTGTATGACGGTATCATTTTTAAGCACAAGGCTCAAAATATAAATTATTACTTTTAACGATGTACATACATCAGAAACCTCAGTTAAGAGTCTATAGCGATTAAACTTCACATTTCTGCAATAAATGGTGTAGTGAAATGCACCAAAATGCTAAAAATCTCGGCACAAAACTAACATTTAACTACAGAATAGTTACACAGCCAATGAAGCTGGGAAAAGAGTCCTACTGCAAATTATCATGAGACGTGGAAGTGTGTGACACTTAGAAACCTTTTGTCTAATTATGTTATTATGTAGGACGGGTTGTTCTCAACCATTTTGTCCTGTTCCAGTAAGAGGACGGATATTAATTGTGAAAAATAGTATTAATTTGACGCATATAACTTTAGCAATTTTTAAGGGGTACTTCATTTGATTGATAAGGCTCATGGTGGTACGCGACGACAAATGTTTGGGAAACCTTGGTTTAGATCAGTGGTCAGCAACTTTTCTTGATGGTGGGTCAATTAATGGCTTTTGGAACATGCGATGGGTCGATTGAAATTTTTGTGCGAAAAGAAAAATCAAACCTGGATGTTTATATTAACCCTTTTTATTGATTGAATTGCTCTTTTATTTTCAAAACATAAAACCTTCTAAACATGTTCACCTTTGTGGGTCACACATATCGTGATGGCGGGTCACTCATTGACCCGCGGATCATAGGTTGCCGACAACGGGTTTAGATGATCGTCTAGTTTTAATATGGAAAATTCCTCAGTTGTTATAAATTAACAGCAAGGGGAGAATTTTCCATACGGGTATTTAAGACGAAATACTCTTATTCAGTGGCGGATTTAGGGGAGGTCGCACATGGTGCGCGCCAGGGGCCCCGAAAAAATGTTGTGTATATAATCTTATAAATATTAAATGTCTCAATTTAAAAATCAGTGGAACCTCTCTATGATTCCATAGAAAAAAGATCGTTAAGAGGTGTCACGAAGGAGGGCAGCCGTTAGGAGCGGTTTCGCTATATAAATTTAGATTGCAGGGCCCCCGACTGCTTAGCGCCAGGGGCCCCCAATTGTTTACCGCCAGGAGCCCCAAAATGTTTAGCGCCAGGGGCCCCAGGAGGCGTAAATCCGCCACTGCTCTTATTGCGACTTAAGTTTATGTTTTAATTGGCTTTTGATCGAACAAAGAAGGTTAAATTTTATATCGGTTCAACAGTCCAACAACTTCTGTTTCATATCGGGATCTTCTAGCTATAAAGTCGACTTTTTTCAGCTGCCCTGCATAATATCAAAATGTATGTCGTCAGCTGACCCTCGACGATGTATGTTTTCGGCTTGATGTCATGTAAGCCTTAATTGTTTTGAGTTACATTTTTCTTACTTTGCGCAGCGACCGAGGAGGAAACAACAAGAGCCTCTACCACTTTTCTCCTAGTGTATTCCAGAACATGCTAAGACCGACCAAGACTTTCCAATTCCGGCCTTACTAACATATCGTACACATTGTTTACTTTACGGGGACATCTTTTACTTTCTGTATGGTTGGGTGGGTCATTTGGAAGTGAGACTTTTTACAGACTCTGATCCACTGAACCTCCTGCCACCCACCTGCCTGGCCAATTGCAGGGTAATATGTTGGTGTAGATTCCCAGTTTCGTTATTAGTTGGTTCTTATAAAGGTAACTTCACCTGATGATGATGCCGTAAAATAAAACGTTTTCATTTCCATTTAATAAAGGGGATTATATTTTTTACTCTATCACTAAAAATGGAAATAATGAACTTCTCGGTTAAATTCAAACAGTCTTTATATGAATCTGTTCATATTATCTAATAATAAATCTTCAAGGAATTTATATACAGACTGGGTCAAAAGTCCTTTAACACTTGACAAATTAACGTAGTTTATTTTGAATCTTCTATATTAAAAACGAAATGTACTTATGTTTGAAGAATTTCATGCCCACAAGTCCAGCAGAAGAAATTCGTGTTTTTAGTTTTTGATTATCAAAAGTGTGATAATCTTTATATATAATTACTCAATGCTCGTCAGTCCCACCGTCCCCCCTTTTATCTCTTGAACAGTTTGTCATAGAGAAATGCAGTAAACGCCATTTTGTTTCTGCCAGCTAGAAGACCCCGGGAAAACTATTTTCGTTTACGGAAGTGTCCCGGATTCGACTCCGGGAGGCGATTTTATTTTCCATATGTTTACACAGGAGTTTCGATTTTTCAAGGTGCAAGGTTGATTTTTTCATTCATTAAAAACGTAAATATGGACCGAATTTCTCTGAGTTTGCTTTATTTGACGGCTATAACTATATAATATCTTATTCTTACAATGTTTTGACGTTGCACGGAATAATTTTTCAGAAACACGCATTTCTTTTCGAAATTTTATGGCTTTTTCGTACTCTTTCCGGGTGTTGCCAAGCCGACCCACATTGTTGCCCCGATCGAATTAGCGTCTATTAAGCCTTCAAATAGATAAAATAATTGCGTTATTCACTTCGCGCTTTTTATGATGCATCGAAATTATAGTTGTAGTAATGTCAAACTTATTAGATTGCAACGTTTTTAATTCAAGATTATTATTATTCAGTAAACTGCGTGTGGGCATTTTAAACGATTTACCAAAACAATCTTCTTTCTTTATTTCAATCCTGGAATGTGACCTTTTTCATATAGGAGAGACAATTAAAATTGCACATATAAATTATAAAAACAAACATGACATTCAAAATATCAGTTGTCTAATTTTCTAAGGAGAAATTGGTTATCACTACTTTTAAACATGCAGATTTCTGACTGACTTCGCAAAAGTTTTTGCGGATACCACTGGTGAAAATTAAAAACAAGAGAGGAAAGAAGCACACATCATGCGTGCATATATGCGTGGCAGAGGTGTTCTTTACGATTTATGCAATCATGTCAAAAAAGATAAATATTGACGCCTTACAATTAGTATAATGTCTAAGAACTGAAAAATGATATGCCAGTAGTGATGCCAAAGATATACAAATGTCTTTGATTCACCGACTTATTTCCTAATCAGTTGTAATTAACAAAACTATTATTAAAAACATGCCTCATTCGAATAGCAGTATTATAATCTTTATGTTCACGTTCATTCCTTCGTCGTAAATTGCTCATTTCTTTTCTCTTACGAACGATGTGTATACGTAAAGAAAATATACGTATTTATGTTCATTTCTTCTTCGTAGCTTCTTGATTTCACTTCATTTTCCAAATATTGCGTGCGCTCGAAAGAAAATTAAACTAATTAGGCATTTACAGCAGATATTGTTTACACTAGTTGTAACGAAGATTGTTTTCGTTGACAACAATTAAAAAAAACACGGGAAAAGTAAATTACGACTTGAAAGTTTTTCTTTAAATTGGCTACTCCTTCGATAAAATGTACTCAAGAAAACATATGCTTCTTGACTAGTTCTATAAAGTCGTTTAAATACTTTTTAGGCGTTCTTTACAATAAGTAAAGTTTCATCTCAGAAACTACTTCGCAGATGTTCATGAAATTTGGTATTTAGGACATAAGGGCAAAGAAACTAAGAAAATGATATAAATAGTTCACGTGACCTAATCGGGAGTGCCACTTTATTGGTGACAAAAAATGAACTTCCTTTATATCTCGTAGAATATCGCTTATAACAAAAAGGTTTTTAAACTACTTTGTAGAACTAGTCAAATAGCATATGTTTTGTTCAGTATTTACATTTTTATCGTTTCATAGAACTCTATCGGAAGAATCTCTCCACCGAAGGTCCTCGGACTCCTGGAGGTCCGCGCGCTACTTTTTGAGGGCCCGCGAGTTGCATTTTTATCTATAACTTGTTTGATTCATTCCACAGCTCTGATTAATATTTCAAACCGAAATAACGAGACGAAGAATGGAAAATTAAGGAATTATTGATGGGATGGAGTCCGCAGAAATAGTGCGACTTCGTAATGGGGTCCGCGGCTCCGTGAAAGTTGAGAAGCATTGGCGTTTGGGACCCGTGCGAGATAAGCCTTATTCACGAGTTAGAGGAAATACAACGAAAGGGGCGCTCCCTTTCGTGAAACGTCGAATTGGCAGGAAAATGTCTGTCACGAGTCTGATAGATAAGTTTAGATGGGATCCTCTGGAGAAACGGTGTGATAAGTCCAGGCATCGGCTATCGCGGAGATTTAGATCAAAAGAATTTAAAGAGGAATTTTCAGCCGTAATTAAGAGTCTATCTTAGGCGACCACACTGACAGGATACGAGAAATTAATTATAGGACGAATGGATACAAGGGATGCCTTTTCCCTATGAGAGAGTATAACAGTAGAATATCATGATAGGTCTGTGATGTTTTTCTCTGCCAAACCCATTGCGAAGGTTTGCGGGGTCATCGGTTTAAAGTCGCCTCGATCAACGTTGATTCGCGCTAACGTTGTTAAAAAATTACTACTCATTCCAATTAACTTCTTAGATGATTCGAGTTAACATCGTCCTACTCGGCGCTGAAATTATACGAAAAAAACGGAGTGGGGCAATTCGGCGCGACCGATTCGGCGACGGGACAATTCGGCGCTGGGACGATTTGGCGCCCGGAGGAAAAAGCAACGACTTTTAGTTACCTCTCCCGGAATCAACTCACCTTAGATACGTCTCTCCTGGAACCTCATAGAACTTGTCCGGGAGCCCAAAATCTTTGTAGTCATATAATTTTCAGCTTTACTAATCTTTTTACCTTATATTAAGTTGAGATTTTGGTAAAATCAATTCCTTTGATTCCAATGAAGCGATACTTAATGTATAAATATACTATTTATACAGGATCATGTTGGTTACTATCTCTGACGCGCCACTAAAGGGTCGCCTGATTTTTATCACAATTTAAACCAATCAAGAAACATTCAACATTGTTTTCGATTTCTTTTCAAAAGTAAATGGAGTTGGCGGAGAATTAAAGAAAATTGTAACATTTCTGCTTTCAGTTCCAGTATCAAACGCAGCCTGCGAACGTGTGTTCAACGTGATTAATGAATGCTGTATAAAGGTCGAAACAAATTGAGTGTGAATCATGCCAACGCAGAAACTCAATTATGTACCAATTTTAATTAGGTATTCTTGTAAAGATTTCCATGTCATTTTACTATCAAAATCAGATATTTTGGAGACTGCTCGAAATAGTTCAAAATACAAATTCAAATTAAATAAACGAAATATGGATTTTGAATTAATGCTATTTTTAAGTGTTTGTTATTATAATTTATAGAATGATGTTCCAACAAAATCAAGGTTAAATATTCATGTTTTCTAAATAATAAATAACAAGTTTAATTGGATAATTTAAATTGGAAAGGTGCTAAGTGCCATATTAAGGAAACAGCTACATTGAAAAAAGTGTTTATTTTGTATAGTTCACATGATACATAAATAAAATATGCTTCACAGGAAAAGAAATATAACTGGAGCATTATCTTATTAATGATTACTCCTGAAAAATAATAATAAAAGGACAGAAAAAAATTAGCTAAACGAATTGTGAAAGCTTCTAAGTCCAAATACCTCGACAGTGCCAATTCGTGCTGTGCCACTTAAACTTATCTATTATTCGCCACACATTTTCCTGTAGAATTCTCTGTGCTCTTTCTTAGATAGGTATGGAATTATGGCTATTAAATCCTTCTTTTTCTCCTCTGTAATGGAACGCTCGGAAGAAATAGCTGCAAAGAGTGCAAAGCATGTCATTCACGCTTTTCCCTTTCTTCAAAACCCTGATCCTCTTACATGTCTCCAACTTGCTATGTGATTCCTTCACACTAACTGTACTTAAGTCAATGGAATCAAATGTTATGCTAACAGATTTGGAAATGTTAAGAGACTTGGTAAAGATAATCTGATCTGTCATAGTCTGAATTTTTAGGAAATTTGAAGCACACATGCTTTTAAATGGTTTAACCACCTTAGCATCTTGCACTATTTTATGAAGATCACTGGATACAAATGCCTTTGTAAGTGCCTTCCTTCTCTCAATCAGAGCAAAATCGGTATCACATGGGAGGAAACTGTGCCCACTGACAAGAAACTGCTGCTCTATGTGTTCAAACAATCCAACTGCCACCATAAAAAGGAAAATAAATACCATCATACGGTTCTTATTCTGCCATGCACAGTTATCACTCCACACTATTAGCCTTTTTTGTTTGTGATCCCCATATTGAATACCTTTATAAGACATGATGTGATTTCACTACTTTCCCTTCCGGTTACACTTTCATCCCATATACATATGTAAGATTTTATTTTATTTATTTATTCAATAATTCCACATACAGCTTTTGTAGCCATTTTACAGTGGAATGTGTTAACAATAACCAATAGACGAACACATACATCCATGCCCTAGGTGGAGAAAGACCCACCTAGGCGGGATTCGAACCCGCGACCTTCGGATTGGCAGGTGAGGACGTTACCCCCGCCGCCACCGAGACCGAGATTGGAGTGTATCATCTACAGAGATGCTAGAATATGCAGGACAACTGACGGCAATAAAACATATCCGAGTGTGATAATGTCGGCACAAAATAACTTGCTGTAAATCCATAGAGATGCAGCATGTCCTGCTGTCAGGAAGCTGAGATGCACTGACATCACTCTTTAGATGGTTTTGTGCTTTCAGCGCCTTCCTGTGATGCAACTTTAGTCTCATCTTTGCACACCTAGATTGTGGTGTTCCTCCTTTAACTTAAATGTTTAAGCGATCACAGGTCTTGCAGAAATCTTTTCTACGGCCTTGAAATAACAGGCGTGGAAATTCTTTCAAGTACACTTTGCGGTAATACATATAAGTTACTCTTGTCTCGGGGAAGTTCTTCTTATAGTGTAAATGCAGCCTGCTTACATTGATATCCGGACTCAAGTACTCTTTATTGGATCTTGCTCTGGTATAGTGGCTGACTTCATGAGGAAATGAGTTTACGTGATTTTTAACACTGTTTCTGTCTTCTTCTCTAAAATTGCCTGGTGCATGCCTCGTACAGTTGTCACTGAATGAAGTTTCACTAGTTTTCTTTTTTCTTATAAGGATTTCCAGTCGTTTCTTACCAAGTGCAAATATATCCATGAATGTAAATTTGCTTGTACTATTTGGAATTGAGTACGAAACTGTTCTCTGGCAACGACTTGAAGTAGGATCACCATACGTTTCATGCCGGTAATGATTTACTGGCCCAACCTGAAGAAGGCCCAGCAGAAAGGTTGCTTGGGTGGGATAGTCTTGTTCATAGAACTTTGAAAACAACTGAAGTTTCTGCTCGTCTGTCAGCTCTCTGCACTTGTACTTGCATTTGCATGAAACCAAAAAAGTTAAAGATGCTACTACATACTATAATATACGTAAAGTACACTACGTGTGAGTTATACGATAACAATAGCCGTTTCCATATCAAATTCTTATCTCTGATAAAGGAACTTTGCAGGCATATCCACCTTTTCCTGTTTTGTAGGTTAAACCTTTGGTTTTTAGCATCTTCTGTCCATTCTGAAAAGAACCACTACCTTTCTTTCGGCGATTCTTAATATTTACACTAATGCTGTCAGCCATTGTCTGAAAAGATCACATAAAAATAATATTTTCAACGGTACAAATCGTACTATACTGTCTTTTAAATAACTTTCTATTTCTTCCTACTCACGGCAAATTGGCTTAAACCACAAGAAAACAAAATAATCACTTGTAAAAACACCGAAAAAGAAATAACAACTGCTGATACAAACTGGTAAAAGCCGGAGATAAGATGCAACGCGTACACAAATATAACCTGCACATAGCCCCTTTCTTAAGAAAGAGCTGCTGCAGTTAACCCCACTGCCATCTTGTGACAGCAATTCTAACTATTTAGGGACGTCGTGGCACATAGCTCTGTTCATGGATAATTCTGCTTGGCACATAGCACAATTTTATTAAAGTATCTCAGTTTCCTTAATTTTGGCATTTAGCACATTTCTAATTTAAAGTATCCAATTGTTCTCATTAGCCGTTTTTAATCTACAGACATTCTTGCGATTAACTACTAACATGGTAGATATCTCCCGGAATCAGCAATTTAAAAGATGACAACAAACTTCAACGATAAAATAAAGATTAAATAATAATTATATATTTCCTAATACTTATATAAAACAGGTTTCATTGCTCACTTAAGTTGTATTTCGACCTAAAGAAAATTCTCCCGGAATTTACTACTCATGAGGTGGAAATCTCCCGGAATCAACTACTCGTAAGGAGGCAACCCTAGTTGAGAGGTTGGGGGTTGTATTCTTTCTGTTTCCGCTCCCGGGTTGGGTTGAGAGGTCTGGGGTTGGATTCTTTCTTTTTACTCCCCCTGGGGTAGGGTTGAGTAGTTGAAAGTTGGTTTCGTTTTATTTCCTCCTACAGGTTGGGTTGAGATGATGAGGGTTGGATTTCAATTTCCTTACACGGGTTGGGCTTAGCGATTGGGGATAGGATTCTTATTATGTTATCCCCTGGGTTGGGTTGAGAGGTTGGGGGAGGTGGCCACCCTACTCGCAACTCAACATCTCCACCCAACCTCAAACCCAACGCGGGGGAGGGAATAGAACGAATCCAATTCCAAACGACTCAACACCGAATTTTCCCTTCGCCGTATTGTCTCCTCGCCGAATTGTCCCTTCGCCGAATTGTCCCCTCTCCGAATTTTCCCCTCGCCGAATTGTCCCCTCGCCGAATTGCCCCGTCTCCGAACTGTCCGCTGGCCGAATTCTCTTGACGCCGAATTGTTCCCTCGCCGAATTCTCCCCTCTCCGAATTGTCCCCTTGCCGAATTGTACCCTCGCCGAATTGTATCCTCGCCGAATTGTCCCGTCTCCGAACTGTCCGCTGGCCGAATTGTCTTGCCGCCGAATTGTCCCGTCGCCGAATTGTCCCATCACCGATTTGTCCCGTCGCCGAATTGTCCCGTCCCCGAATTGTCCTCTCGCCTAATTGTCCCCTCGCCGAATTGTCCCTACGGTCGGTCGCGCCAAACTTCCGTTGCTGAATCGGTTGCGCCGAACTGTCCTATAACCGAAGAAAATACATATTGCGTAGTTGACTCTCACGCTCCTCGAGTTGCAGTGTATCGCCTTATTTTAGTGGAGAAAGTGTTTTGGATTCTCGCATTTTTATTAAGTTTGCATTATTTGCTTGGTGACATATTATCGAGAGCAACCTTAAGTACCATCGTAAATATATTCATTATTCTGTATGAAATAAGTCGTTGCTGGAGATAGATTGTTTTCCTATTGTGACGAACTTGTTAAACAGACCTGTTAAAATCTCTCCCAGTGCCAATAACTGCGTCTTTTTCTAACCGAATCGCAGCTCTCAGTCTTTACCTGATAAAGCGATTAAAATTTACACTTGTTGCGACGCAGTTGTTAAGACGCAGTTTTTAAGATGCAGTTGTTAAGACGCAGTCGCTCTCAGACCCCATGATCGCTACTCGGAAGTGTTCTTGGAAGAGCGCCTTGGCGAGAGAACATCGCCGCCAGATGGAAAAATACTGCGAGGGAGTGTTCCCGTGATGCAACCGATGCGCACTCGGAGAGGAGAGTGACTAGGATTAACAGATCAGAGCGAAGTTATACTAAGCTGCAAAAACACAATTCCTATACAAAATCAAGCGAACGCAGTTAAATGGCTTTTAAGAATAAGGGAGATTCATTAAATTCAGTTCAACGGTCTTCCATTGCTCAGATGTTGAAGAGAGGAATAAAAAGGGGAAATAAATCGTAAAATTTTCGATGTTTCCTGTAACAGTAGATCCAGGTGATTGCTAAAGAGTTAGTCACATGCGCATTGTTTCTGCAAAGTTGCCGCCCTCGGTGGTATTTTACTCAAGAAAGGAACCGCTTCTTCAGTTAATTACCGTTTACTTTTAAGCTAATTCGATCGTCTATATTACTTGACTGTTTTATGATTACAATAATAAAGTGAGCGTGTATTTTATTACGACCATACGGTGAGCTTGAAAATTCATTTTTGCTCATTTTTAATTGGTCATGCAATTAAGTTATTGAATGTTGGGAAATGGAGAATAACGATGACGCTTGAGATAAGAACAGATTCTCAGGTCGCGATTCTTATCATCTCGATCAAAGAACAAAAACATCGATTGTGAAATTGCTTGCGATCTCCGCATAATGAAAGACGCTGATTGATCACGAGAACTTTGCCCTCTTACGAAGACGAATATCTCTCTATACGAAAAGTTTATTTATTATCTAACAAGATGAAAAAGTGTACTCCATAAATGGAATACAGAGAGATTTCATAGGAGTTCTTAAAATGGGAAATACGTACAAAAGGTATCGAAAGATTGGGCGGTTCTTGAATTTTTATATTCGAAACTAAAAGTCGTAATTATGCGGTCTCGCGGATTGTATTGTGGCAAATGTTGTCCTAAATCAGATTAATATTTCAATCTATGGCTTGAAGATTATATAAGAGATAAGAAGAGAAAATATGCTATTTAATTGTTGAATGACGAGAGAACCATTTTATCGATCGATGTTAAACAAAATATGCGATGTTTTGCTCGGAAATTTCTCGAATTTTTATCTCAGAAACTATAACTCATAATTATGTGGTCTCGCGGACTTCCTTGTGGTAAATGAAGTTCTCTATCTAAATAATGTTTTTAATCTTTACCGTACATATCATATGAGAGCTAGAGAGAGAAATTTATGGTATTTAATTGTTACTTGACGCATGCCACTGAACGAGATACGAGTATAGTTTATTATAGTATTTATGTAAAGTGTAAGTTCTAATTGACGGATACAGTTCAAAATCATAATTGGGCAAAAAAATTGTAATAAGGATCACTCCAACTTAATTTAATAATAAAACAAATAAAAATAATTTTTTTAAGTCAATAACTTATATAAAGCGCACAAACAGTGTAAAAATAAAAATATAACAATTTAATAACTTATATAAAACGCATTGAATGAAAAAATAATTTATATTATTGAATTAATAGAGATATTAAATATATATAAGTTTATGTTGCAATTCTAATAACTAGTTCAGATGTCTAAAGGAATACAACATAACTTTTATATAATGGATGATATGTCTATTAACTCAATAATTTGAATTATTTTTTCAGTCAGTGCGTTTCATATAAGCTATTATTAACAAAATTATTATTTTTTATTTTTACACTTTTTGGGCTCTTTATAAAAATTATTGATTTAAAATTTTTATATTTATTACTAGTAGAGAGACCGTAGTTCCATTACGGGAAACTTGGAGAAACGTCAAAAAAATATTGTAATAAACGAAGTACGAACAGAAAAGAAGAATTAAATGTAAGGAGAGAGTGGCAAAATAAGGAAAAAACAAATAAGAACTAAGATAATACCGTGAAGACGAAAAAATGTGGTTGTTATTTCCATCTGTCTCCCTTCCTCCCATTCTCTCTCCCTCTCTTCCTTCCCCCATTCTCTCTCCCTCTCTCTCTTCCTTCCTCCCATTCTCTCTTCCTTCCCACATTCTCTCTCCCGCTCTCTCTTCCTTCCTCCCATTCTCACTCCCTCTATTCCTTCCCCCATTCTCTCTCCCTCTCTCTCTTCCTTCCTCCCATTCTCTCTTCCTTCCCCCATTCTCTCTCCCACTCTCTCTTCCTTCCTCCCATTCTCTCTCCCTCTCTTCCTTCCTCCATTCTCTCTCCCTCTCTCTCTTCCTTCCTCCCATTCTCTCTCCCTCTCTTCCTTCCCCCATTCTCTCTCCCTCCCTCTCTTCCTTCCTCCCATTCTCTCTCCCTCTCTTCCTTCCCCCATTCTCTCCCCTCTCTCTTCCATCCTCCCATTCTCTCTCCCTCTCTTCCTTCCTCCATTCTCTCTCCCTCTATCTCTTCCTTCCTCCCTCTCTCTCTTTCTTCCTCCCATTCTCTCTCCCTCTCTTCCTTCCTCCATTCTCTCTCCCTCTATCTCTTCCTTCCTCCCTCTCTCTCTTCCTTCCCCCATTCTCTCTCCCTCTCTTCCTTCCCCCATTCTCTCTCCCTCTCTCTCTTCCTTCCTCCCATTCTCTCTTCCTTCCCCCATTCTCTCTCCCGCTCTCTCTTCCTTCCTCCCATTCTCACTCCCTCTATTACTTCCCCCCATTCTCTCTCCCTCTCTCTCTACCTTCCTCCCATTCTCTCTTCCTTCCCCCATTCTCTCTCCCGCTCTCCCTTCCTTCCTCCCATTCTCTCTCCCTCTCTTCCTTCCTCCATTCTCTCTCCCTCTCTCTCTTCCTTCCTCCCATTCTCTCTCCCTCTCTTCCTTCCCCCATTCTCTCTCCCTCCCTCTCTTCCTTCCTCCCATTCTCTCTCCTTCTCTTCCTTCCCCCATTCTCTCTCCTCTCTCTTCCATCCTCCCATTCTCTCTCCCTCTATTCCTTCCTCCATTCTCTCTCCCTCTATCTCTTCCTTCCTCCCTCTCTCTCTTTCTTCCTCCCATTCTCTCTCCCTCTCTTGCTTCCTCCATTCTCTCTCCCTCTATCTCTTCCTTCCTCCCTCTCTCTCTTCCTTCCCCCATTCTCTCTCCCTCTCTTCCTTCCACCATTCTCTCTCCCTCTCTCTCTTCCTTCCTCCCATTCTCTCTTCCTTCGACCAATCTTCTCTCCCGCTCTCTCTTCCTTCCTCCCATTCTCACTCCCTCTATTCCTTCCCCCATTCTCTCTCCCTCTCTCTCATCCTTCCTCCCATTCTCTCGTCCTTCCCCCATTCTCTCTCCCGCTCTCTCTTCCTTCCTCCCATTCTCTCTCCCTCTCTTCCTTCCTCCATTCTCTCTCCCTTTCTCTCTTCCTTCCTCCCATTCTCTCTCCCTCTCTTCCTTCCTCCCATTCTCTCTCCCTCTCTCTCTTCCTTCCTCCCATTCTCTCTCCCTCTCTTCCGTCCTCCATTTTCTCTCCCTCTCTCTCTCTTCCTTCCTCCCATTCTTTTCCCTCTCTCTCTTTCTTCCTCCATTCTCTCTCCCTCTCTCTATTCCTTCCTCCCTTTCTCTCTCCCTCTCTTCCTTCCCCCATTCTCTCTCCCTCTATCTCTTCCTTCCTCCCTCTCTCTCTTTCTTCCTCCCATTCTCTAACCCTCTCTTCCTTCCTCCATTCCCTCTCCCTCTATCTCTTCCTTCCTCCCTCTCTCTCTTCCTTCCCCCATTCTCTCTCCCTCTATCTCTTCCTTCCTCCCATTCTCTCTTCCTTCCCCCATTCTCTCTCCCGCTCTCTCTTCCTTCCTCCCATTCTCACTCCCTCTATTCCTTCCCCCATTCTCTCTCCCTCTCTCTCTTCCTTCCTCCCATTCTCTCTTCCTTCCCCCATTCTCTCTCCCCGCTCTCCCTTCCTTCCTCCCATTCTCTCTCCCTCTCTTCCTTCCTCCATTCTCTCTCCCCTCTCTCTCTTCCTTCCTCCCATTCTCTCTCCCTCTCTTCCTTCCCCCCATTCTCTCTCCCTCCCTCTCTTGCTTCCTCCCATTCTCTCTCCCTCTCTTCCTTCCCCCATTCTCTCTCCTCTCTATT